>CAUYQG010063694.1:0-15234 GCA_963574415.1 Tarsius wallacei
GATCCTTCCACCTCAGCCTTCCAAGTAGCTGGAACTACAGGCGCGCGCTACCACGCCCGGCTAATTTTTTGATTTATTGTAGAGATGAGGTCTCACCAAGTTGCCCAGGCGGGTCTCGAACTTGCGGGCTCAGGCAATCCACTCACCTCAGCCTCCCAAAGCATGGGATTACAGGCTGAGCCACCGAGCCCGGCATAAAATTTTTTTGATGATTTTTTATCATTCTATTTTTTTAATTTTTTCAATTATAAAGATGTCGGGTACAATTCAGGGTTATATATACAAATGTTTATTATGGAGGTACCATTGTTGATGGGGTTTGCCCCTCTCTCCCTTAGCAGTTTCCCTCAGCTGCCAATCCCACAATCCCTTCCGTGACAGTTTTTGAAGCAAATGTAAACACCTTAAATTTAGTTTGTATTTATCAGCACTTGGTAGCACTTTCAGGGCTAGCATTCATGCAGTGTAATAGGTCAAGCCATTTTGAAGCATAGTGTGTTTTGAAGAACTGTGTGTTACCGCAAAAGAGCTGTTGAAGTGACCAGAAGCCTAGGAAAAACACCATCTGAACAGTGGCAAGCAATTTTAAAACACAGGTAGTTTCTCTGAGTGTTATAAACAATGAGAAGCATTTCATAGCTGTTCCAGAGCTAGCATTAATACTCTGTGACCAGTCAAGTCATTGCTAGGCCTAGCAGGGTTTTAAGAACTTCATGTGACAGCAAGAAACTATTGGAGTAAGAATAAACCAAGAAGGACAGTGTTTGAACAATAAAAAGGAAGTTGATAGTGAGGGCAGGCCGGGCTCAGTGGCTCAGTCTGTAATCCTACCACTTTGGGAGGCCAAGGAGAGTGGATTGCCTAAGCCCACGGGTTCGAGACCCACCTGAGCAACTTGGTGATACCTCATCTCTACAATAAATAAAAAAAAATAACCGGGTGTAGTACCGCACACCTGTAGTTCTGGCAACCTGGAAGGCGTAGGTGGAGGGTCACCGGAGCCCAGAAGGTCGAGACTGCGGTAGCCAGTAGCGTTCCACTGCACTCCAGTCTGGGCGACAGAGTGAGACTTCAACTCAAAAAAATAAAAAAGTGAGGGCAATTTCCTTAAAATGGGGTAGTATTTATAAGAATTTTGGAAGCCCTGAACAAACTAGCATAAATGAAGCATGATTATTCAAGCCACTTTAGGCTTGATGTGATTTAAATATATGTGTGTGATGGCAAATTCGATTTCGAAGGCAGCACTAGCTTAGAAAAACAGTTTGAAGAGTGGCAAGAAATTTGGAGGCAAAGCAAGTTTCTATGAACCCTGTAAGTCAGGACAAGTTTATTGTAACTGTGCCAGTTTTCACACTTTTTTTTGATGCAAAGGGAGTTTCTATGAAGCCTATAGGGTTTAACAAGGTGTATATTAGAAAGTATAGGCTATCATGAACATTGTGTGACCAGTAAAATCATGGAAGACTTGGTTCAGTGTTAAGGCCTGTGTGTGAGAGCCACGAAGTTGCAGAATGCAGGAAAACCTGCACAAACAGGACACAGGAAGTCCACACAGAATCTACCCTCTTGTATGTGTTGTTTGTGAGGGGGTTCTGGTGGATCTCTGAGCACGTACCTGGGAGATCTGGCCTTGAGTGAGAGTGTGTGTGGAAACTGGGGTAGTGGGGAATGAAAGGCAGCCTGAGGAAATAGGGTCTGGATAGCGATCAATTCATTCCAGAGGGAGGAGGCTGTATACGAGGGCCAGGCACAGTTAAAGGGACCCAGTGAGTTGGACTGGGGGGGTTGGGTGTTTTCCAGTATCAGGGTTGAAGGAGATATAGATAATAAAGGAGAGAAAGTATGGGGTCAGAAGCCCAGGGTCTCAGTTTTGAGATTGAGGACCAGGCTGTTTTAGGGTCTAGTGTTCTTAGTCAGCAGTGGCTGGCAAAAAAGAGAACTGCAGAGGCTGCAGTGTTGACAGTTTCCAACCAAGTTTTAGTAGGGAGGCCCTTATGTGAAAGATGAAGGGAAAGTGTGTGCACCAGTCTGAAGCTTTCCGACCTTGAAATGGATCTAGGCCACCTGGGCCTGGCCAGTGACCTTCAGTCCTCCTCTGGTCTTCTCCTGGCTTTCCTCTCTCAGGCCCCTCCAGCTCTCACCTCTTTCCCCAGTTGCATCCTTTCTCTTGCCCACAGAGAGCCCTTCAGCAGCTCTCCATTCTCCTGTCCTTTCATCCTTTGGCTCCACCCAAATGTCTTGGGGCATCCCCTATACATACTTGATGAGTACGCTGGAGTAGGCCTTAGGGAATGAGTGTGATATTTTCTTTTACCAGCTCTGTCAGACCAAGCTGAAGCTGCCTGACCAAGCTTGGAGAGCTTTCTGTACCTGCCTGTCCCTGGTGAAAGTCAAGCACTGGAATATTCTCCCCAGCACTTGAGCTTAAAATGAAGAGTCCATGACCCTGTTTCCAGTCTACTCTCTGTATTTGATATTCTTCTGGGCTGGAGATGGGACCTTCATTCCCAATATCCCATTTTCTGTCCCCATGCTACCCTCACTTCATGCCCCAACAAACTGAATCTCTCCAAATTGTGATTCCAGTTGAGCTTGGCCACCTTGATGATCAGGCCTGAGCTCTTGATCTCAGAACATGGATTTCATCACAGCTGCAACGTCCCCCTGGCCACACACAGTAGCTTTCACCTTTTCTGGTATTAGCCCAAGCTATCCTTAGGTATCATTCATCAGCTTCCACAGTAGTCAAAGCACTGCAACCATGCCATCTTTGAACACAAAGATCATTTATTATTATTTTATTATTATTATTATTACTATTTCAAAGGTGTGGGGTACAATTCAGGGTTAGGTATTCAAATGTTGATTTTGCAGTTACCCTTGTTGATGAGGTATTCTTCTTCCTTTCCTAGCAGTTTCCCTCAAGTGCCCATCTCATCCCCCTCCCCTGATAGTTTCCTACTACTGCAAATCCCTTTTTTATAGTATTATAATTGTTCAAGGTCCACTTATGAGCGAAAACATAAGGTACTCTGTTCTTTGTTTCTGTGATAGATCACTGAGTCTGATCGACTCCAGTCCATATGTGTATCCTTCTTTATGGCTGCATAATATTCCACTGTGTAGATGTACCACATTTTTTATATCCAGTCCAGTTTCAATGGACAACATGGTTGGTTCCATGTTTTTGCTATTGTGAATAGAGCTGTAACAAACATACATGTGCAGGTATCTTTTTTGTAGAATGATTTGTGTTCCTCTGGGTATATTCCCCATAGTGGAATTGCTGGGTCATATGGAAGATCAATTTCTATTTCCTTCAGAAAGTGCCACAGTGTCTTCCAAAGAGGTTGCACTAGTTTGCATTCCCACCAGCAGTGTAGAGGAGCATTCCTTTTTCTCTGCAACCTCGTCGGCATCTGTTCTTGCTGGTTTTCTTAAAGATGGCCATTCTTACTGGGATTAGGTGGTTTATCAATGTGGTTTTGATTTGCATTTCTCTGATGATTAGTGAGGCAGAGCACTTTTTCATGTGTCTGTTGGCTGCCCATATATCTTCTTCTTTTGAGAAGTGTCTATTCATGTCTTTTGCCACTTTTTAAAGGTGCTGTTTGTTTTTTTCCTTTAGCTGTGTTTGAGTTCCTTGTTGATCGTAGATATTAGGCTTTTGTCAGATATATAGTTGGCAATATTTTTGCTTATTCTGTGGGCTGTCTCCCTGTTCCCTTTTTTTGTTGTTGTTGTTTTGTTTTTTTGAGTTGGAGTCTCACTGTCTCCCAGACTGGAGTGCAGTGGCCGCTCCCGGCAACCGCAGCCTCGACCTTTTGGGCTGCCGCGATCCTTCCGCCTCAGCCTTCCAAGTAGCTGGAACTACAGGAGCGCACTACCACGCCCGGCTCATTTTTGATTTATTGTAGAGATGAGGTCTTGCCAAGTTGCCCGGGCGGGTCTCGAACCCGCGAGCTCAGGCAATCCACTCACCTCAGCCTCCCAAGGCACGGGATTACAGGCCGAGTCACCGAGTCCGTCTTCCCTGTTCTCTTGATGGTCTCTTTGCTTTGCAGAAGCTCGTCAGTTTGGTGAGTTCCAACTTGTCTATCTTATTTCTTAAGGTTTTGGTCTTTAGGGTTCTGAATAGGAATTGGTTGCCAGTTCCAATTTCCGTAAGGGTGTCTACTGCATTTTCAAAGATTCTTATAGTTTGAGGTTTTACATTTAGGTCTTTGATCCATTCAAGTTAATTTTTGAGTATGGTGATAGGCAGGGGTCCTGTTTCAATCTTCTGTATGTGGTCAGCCAGTTTTCCCAGCACCATTTACTGATTAGGTTCTCCTCTCCCTAATGTTTGTTGTTGGAGGCTTTGTCAAAGATGAGTTCGTTGAGGAATTGAGGCTCTGCTTCCAGAATCTCTATCCTGTTCCAGTGGTCTCTGTGTCTGTTCTTGGACCAATACCAGACTGTTTTGATTACTGTAGCCTTATAGTAAAGTTTGAAGGCTGGAAGTGTGATACCTCCTGCTTTGTTTATTTGCTAAGGATTGTTTTGGCTATTTGTGGTAGTTTATGTTTCCATATGAATTTCTGTAAAGTCATTTCTGGGTCTGAGAAGAATGATGTTGGTAAATTAATGGGTATTGCATTGAATCTGTAGGTAGGATGAACATTTTAGCAATGTTGATTCTTCCTAACCATGAGCATGGAATATTTTTCCAGTTGTTTGTGTCTTCTTGGATTTCTTTGAGCAGTGTTTTGTAGTTCTCATTATAAAGATCTTTGACTTCTCTAGTTAGGAAGAGGCAGAGGTATTTCCTTTTTTGTGTGTGTGTGGCTATTGTGATTGAGATTGTGCTTTTAATTTGGATCTCTGCCTGCCTGTTGTAGGCATATAGGAATGCAACTGTCTTTTGCACATTTATTTTGTACCCTGAGACTTTTCTAAAGTCCTTTATCAGAGCAAGCAGGTTTTTGACAGATTCTCTTGGATTTTCAAGGTAAAGGATCATATCATCAGCAAAGAGGGATAATTGACTTCTTCTTTTCCTATTTGGATACCCCAAATTTCCTCCTCTTGTCTAATTGCCTGAGATAGGACTTCCAACACAATGTTGAACAAGAGGGGTGAGAGTGGTCAGCCTTGTCTCGCTCCATTTTCCAGGGGAAATGATTTCAGTTTCTGTCCATTTAGCAATATGTTAACTGTGGTTTTATCATAGATGGAACTTGCTATGTTAAGGTCTTTTTCTTCTATTCCTATGTATTTGAGGGTTTTTATCAAGAAGGGATGCTGGATCTTATCAAAAGCTTTTTAAGCATAGAATGAGATAATCATTTGGTTCTTGTTTTTACATCTATTGATGTATTTAATTATATTTTTGGTGGTGTGAATTTTGAACCAGCCCTGCATCCTGGAGATGAAGCCTCTTTGGTAATGGTAGATGATTTTTGAGATATGTTTTTGGATCCGATAGTCTAGACTCTTGTAGAGGATTTTTGCATCCATGTTCATAAGGTTAATTGATCTGTAGTTCTCTTTTTTTGTTGGATCTTTACCCGGTTTGGGTATCAGTATGATGTTAGCTTTGTAAAATGATTTGGGGAGAATTCCATCTTTCTCAATTGCCTGTAATACTTTCAGTAGGCTTGGTATTAGCTCCTCCTTATACGTTTTGTAGATTTCTGCTGGAAAGTCATCTGGTCCAGGCCTTTTTTTGTAGATAGTTTTCATATGACAGAGTCAATTTCCTGGGCTGTTATGGGTCTATTTAGTGTCTCAATGTCTTCTCGTTTCAACCTGGGGAGGTTGTGTGATGTCAGAAAGCCCTCCATTTCATTTAGGTTATCAAGTTTGTTTCCATATAGTGTACATAGTGAAGCCTGACTATCTTTTGAGTTTCTTTGGGGTCAGTTGTGATCTGACCTTTTGTATTTCTGATTGTGTTTATTTGGGCTTTTTCTCTCTTTTTCTTGGTCATTCTGGCTAGGGGTCCATCAATCTTGTTAATTCTTTCAAAGAACCAGCTTTTGTTTTGTTGATGTTTTCTATGATAATTTTTTCTTCTATATCTTGTATTTGGGCTCTTATTTTTGTGATTAGGATTTTTCTGCTGAAGTTGGGGTTTAGGTGGTCTTCTCTTTCCAGCTCCCTTAGGTGATTTGTTAGGCTCTCCACTTGTGATCTTTCCTTTTTTTTTTTAAACATATTTTTTATTTTAAAACTGTGGGGTACAGTTAAGGGTTAGGTATACAAATATGCATCGTTCAGGCACCCTTGATGATAAGGGGTGTCTCCCATCCCCAGAGAGATATTGATTACCATTAATCCCACCACCCTTGCCCTCCCTGCCCGCCCCCCATAGATTCCCACCACTGTCGATCCTTTTCTTATAGTATTACAATAGATGTTCAAGGTCCACTTATGAGTGAGAACATGTGATACTCAGATCATTGTTGCTGTGAAAGATCACTCAGTATTATAGACTCTAATTCCATCCAGGTTGCTACGAAATTCATGATTTTGTTCTTTTTTATGGCTGCGTAGTATTCTATTGTGTATATATACCACATTTTTAAAACCAGTCCTCTTTTGATGGACAGCATGGTTGCTTCCAGGTTCTTCCTATTGTGAACAATGCTGTGATAAACATACTTGTGCAGGTATCCTTTTTACAGTGATTTGAGTTCTTCAGGGTATATTCCCAGTAGGGAGATTGCAGGGTCATATGGGAAGTTGATATTTAGAGCTTTTAGGAATTGCCACACTGCTTTCCACAGAGGTTGCACTAGTTTACACTCCCACCAACAGTGTAGAAGTGATCCCTTTTCACCCCATCCTCTCCAGCATCTGTTATTTTTTGAGTTATTGATAATGGCCATTTTCTTGATGTGTGGTCATAGAGATATAAATTCCCCTCTGAGAACGGCTTTTACTGCATCCCAGAGGTTTTGGTTAGATGTTTCTTCATTTTCATTTTTTTCCAGGAATCTTTCAATTTCTGCTTTGATTTCAGTGTTGACCCAGTACTTATTCAGCATCATGCTGTTTAGTGTCCATGTGTTTGGGAGCTTTAGGAAAATTTCGTGGGTGTTGATAATTGTTTTTATTCCTCTGTGGTCTGAGAATGTGCATGGAAAGATTTCAACCTCATGGAATTTGTTTATGCTTGATTTATGGCCAAGGATGTGATCAGTCTTGGGATATGAAACATGTGGTGATGAGTAGAATGTATATTCTGTGGTTGTTGGGTGGAATAATCTGTAGGTATTTATTATGTCCATTTGGTCGAGTGTCAAGTTTAGATTCAGGATCTCCTTGTTGATTTTTGCCTCTATGATCTGTTTAGGGCTGTCAGTTGGGTATTCAAGTCCCCTGGTATATTAGTGTTAGAGTCAATATCTTTTTTTAGTTTATTTAGTGTTTGCTTTATAAATGCTGTTGCTCCTGTGTTGAGTGCATATATGTTTAGGATGGATATTTCTTTTTGATGGATTGAGATTTTTATCGTTATATAGTGTCCTTTTACATCTTTTTAAATTTTTGATAGCTTAAAGTTTATTTTGTCTGATATTAAGATTATAACTACTGTCTTCTTTTGTGATCCATTTACTTGAAAACTTATTTTCCATCCTCTAACTTTGAGTTTGTGTGCATCCTGTGAAGTGAGATGAGTCTCCTGCATGCAGGAAATAATTGGGTCATGGTTTCTTATCCAGTGCACCATTTTGTGTCTTTTCAGTGGGGTATTTAGTCCATTCACATTCAAGCTGATTATGGAAATGTGATTGTTTATTTCTGTCATGATGTTTTTATAAAGTTTTTTTCTTTTTTTGCTTGTTTTCTTTTGGCTTTGGGGTTAATGTATTTGTGTGTTTTCAAGTTTCTTATTGTGCTGTATTCTCTGTTGATTATGTGCTCTGCTCTACTCTTGGGAAGTGTATGGTCACTCTTTTCTTCTTTCTCCTGTGCTTAATACCTTTTTAAGAGTCTTCGGTAGACCTGGTCTGGAAGCTGCATAATATTTTAGGGATTGGATATTTGGGGAGGATATTAATTCTCCATGACTGATGAAGCTGAGTTTGTGTTGATAAGAAATTCTTGGTTTAAATTGTTTATCTTTCAGGGCTTTGAAATAGGGTTCCAGGCCCTTCTTTCTTGTAGTGTTTCTGCCTATAGGTCTTCTGCTAATCTGATTGGTTTTCCCCAGTAGGTAGTCTAACCTTTCTCTCTTGCTGTCTTTAGGATTTTTTCTTTTGTGCCTTCTTTGTGTAGATGAATTGCTATGTGTCTAGGGGTTGATCTTCTCATTTGATGTCTTGTGGGAGTTCTCTGTATATTTTGTGTTTGGCTGGTCACATGTCTGGTGATAGGAGGAAAGGTTTCTTGGATTATCTCCTGGAATACTTGCTCCATGTTGTTCTGCATTTCCCTTTCTTCTTCTGGGATACCAATCAGGCATAGGTTTGACCTCTTGATATAATTGCACATCTCTTGAAGGCTTTGTTCTTTCTTTCTGAGTCTTCTTTCTATGTTTTTTACAGATCGGATTAATTCCTGTTCTGGTCTTCAAGTTCTGAGATTCTTTCTTCAGCTAGATTTTCAGCTAGATTAATTCTGCTTTCCATGCTTGTCATCTTGTTATTTATTTCCTGGATGAAATTTTTTATTGCCAAAATCTCTGTTACAAGTTCTTTTAGTGTTGCATCTTGTCTTTTTTGAGCTGTATTCATTCTTTCCATTGGTTCCCTAATCCCTGTCATATTCTGGGGCCAGTCATTGGTGACTTCTATTGTTTAGGCACCAAGGTCTGATTTTTCATGAGTTTTGTCTTTGGTACACTTGAAATTGCCTGATGTCTTCCTTTGGTTTTCCTCATCTGAGACAGATTTCTAGTTTTTCTCTTTAGTCTTTTTATTCAGTGTCAGTGGGAGAGGCTTTCCCTTCTAATGTTTGCTCCATCTTCTATTCTTTCCTGAGCTGGGCTCTGGATTTGTTCTATTTTGAAATAGGACGGTGGATGGGTTGCTTTGCTGGCTCTTGTAATTTTTGAAATTTGAATTAAGTGAGGATGGGGCACCAGGAATAATAAACTACTTCCAAATTAAAATGCTCACTTATTGTGGTATGAGTTCCCTGAGACCCACTCCCCACCACCACTCTATATGATGTTGCAAAGCAGAAACCAGTGCAAAACAATTGAACACATACACGCACACCCCAAAACAAATTGGAATACTAACAAAAGGAAAGAAAGCAAACAATAACATCGACAACAAAGAAACCCCAGGAAAACTAAACACACACAAATGCGTAGCTCAATTTGAATAGAGAAGATAAACAGAAAGTCTGAAGGGGGAATAGAAAGGGGGTATCAGGTCGAACTGTCACACATATATTGACACACCACTTAAACTATAAAAAGTGAATATAAAAAGTGCAGAAGAACAAAACAGCAAAAACCAACTACAACAAAATCAAAAGACGAGCACTCAATCATTCGCATGCACACATTAAGAAAACATGACAAAGAAAGAAACAGAAAAAGAAAGAAACATTTTTTGGGGGGATGCAGATCAAACCCTCACATAGAAATCTATGCACAAAGTAAAAATATATTAAAAATAGATGAACTAACAAACAGTCAAAAAAAGTTTTAAATGAACAAAAATGGAAAATTGAAAAAAAAATCTGCCCTCTTGTGGCAGGCTCTGTAATTGTTCCTCTAATCAGATCTCTCCCGCAGAGCCACCTCTTTCACTCTCTCCTCAAGAAATGAAGCAGGGAAGGAGGAGGGGCAGTGGAGGTGGGTGGTGTGCAGTCCTCCCCTCCCACTCTCCTATGGTCAGGCAGATCTCCTCCCATAGGGAGGTACAGGATTGTCTCTTCCCCAGGTATGTACACTCACCGGGGGTTTCCTGGAATGGAGTATTTACTCCTGGAATGGAGTTCTTCTATTGCAACTGTCTAGGCTCCGCCTGGGTTTGCCTCTCTCAGTCATGGCCCAGTTGTGTGCGTCTGACATTCAGAGGATTGTTGGGCGGAGAGGGTTTGGGTCAACCTTGGACTCACCACTGATCTCTTTGGAGTTCTTCCTCCTCCTTTTCTGGTCATACCCTATGTCCCACAACTGGATCAGGGTAGGGGTTGGGGTGCCAGAACTCAGCACTCATCAGGTACCTCTGAAGTTTGTGCTCTCAGGATATTCCCTCTGGGTCACGATCAATCCCTGAGTAGTTCATCCATCAGTCACAGAGCTTGGGTCTCTTGTTCCTGGTGAGCAAGTTGGAACACTTTCCTGCCCTGCCAGCAAGAGGGTTGTGGGGTTCCTCTCTTGTCCTCTTCCTTGGGAACTTACCTCTGGACTCTGTCTGCAGCCTCTTCCAGCATCCTGCCAGGTACTGAAATGGTGAGGCCAAGCCCAGTGCGGTTTCTCTCCTGCTTCAATGGTGAGGAGAAACTTGGGCATTAGTTTCTCTCTGCCATTTTTTCAATCAAAGGAAAACGTCTGTCCATTAAAAAAAATGATGCTCTGTTTCTGCAACCTGGGAAGAGCCAAGGATGAAGCAGAAAAGTTGCAGCACCAATGTTGCACCAGAGTCCTGGCCATCTGCTCATGGGCCCCCTTAGACAGTCTCTCCCAGCATTATCTTCCCTGGGAAAGTTTGTTGATTAAAAAAGAAAAAGAAAAAGAAAATGGTGCTTGGCTTCTGCATCCCAGGAATCACTAGGGTCCAAGCCCAGCTACAGTGGCACCAGCCGCTGCACCAGGAGAACCCCAGCCGCTAGCTCCCTAGCCCTCACTCAGTGAGCCCACTCACACACCCACTTGCTCACCAGCATGTTCACAAAAATTTTCATACACTCACTCACTCACACAGGGACTCGCATTGTCTGACTAGTTCGGCCGCCGTCTTTCCTCAGCTTCCCCAAAGACCATTTTTAATTTTTATATTTTCTTTTAGAGAGGGCAATATCTATCTGGGGATGGGGGGAAACCCCTTATCAACAAGGGTGCCTGAATGACGCATATTTGTATACCTAACCCTTAACTGTACCCACAATTTTAAAATAAAAAATATGTTTTTAATAAAAAGATGCATGGTCACATAGAAAAAAAAAAGAAAATGGTGCTTGGCTTCTGAATCCCAGGAATCACTAGAGTCCAAGTCCAGCTACTGTGGCACTAGCTTTCATTGTTTTAAAATCTCTATTAAGTGAAGGTTTTAAAAAATCTTCTGAATAAGTGAGATTTTTTTTTAACTTTTCCAGATCTTTGGACTATCACTTTGGCTAAATAAGTAACATACACTGGCCTGTAATCCTGTGTTATAACATTATGTTTGCAAAGCCTTTCATATTTACACTTTCAATATATCAAGTTTCAGGTTCTCAATTCAGTCTCTCTAGAGTGGGGTAACAAACGTCAAGAACCACAGCATCAAGAACCACATATCCTCCACACCTTTCTGAACCGCCTGCAGATCAGGTAAATTGTCTTCTAAGCAACATCTTCTGTAAAACCTAAAATATTATGTGAGTTTCCATGAGCCTGTAGTCATGAAAAACTTTTGAGTGGGTTTGGAGAGTCTTGCACTAAAATAGTGTGACAGGCACTTCCAAAGGGATTCATGATGAATTCAGAAAATTGGTTTATCTCCTCTCTAAAACAGGTGTAACTATTTCTAGTGAAAAAGATCCTCACAAGATGACTCCAGTGTTTCTCAACTCGATTTTCAGTCCATCTTTCCTCAAATTTCCATATTGTCTTTCTAAAAAAAAGATCTTTGTGAATACATTAGATGTCATAATAGTTTACTACTCAGCATGAATCCAGGAAACCAGAATCACCATCTGCTGGTTGACCATGATGCCATTTGCTCTGAGGGAGCTCAGGGAGTGTTCTCCCCAAATATAGCACCTCGTGGTGGTATGCATATTTAATCTATTTCAGACCCTTGTGGGGTGATCCTAGAGGCTTTCCTCTGAGACTTTTCTTATCTTCCTCTAGACTCATCTGTTAAGAAACACCCAATTGCCTTTCATCTCCTCCCAGAACTTACACTCCCAGGTGGTTAAAAGTAGTGAGGCATACAATTTCACCTGGAGAATGTTAACAACATATTTGATTTATGGATCTCATTCAAATTACAAAAAGAATTCTTGAGCAGCTACAGTCTGTCTATTGGGTTCATTTGTGCTTTTTAAAGTCATTGACTAAAACTGAAAATGTTCTCCCTCTCCCCATCTCTGTGGCTCCTTTGAAGAAAGTTATATGAGCATCTGACCATCATTGGCATGCTGAGTGATCAGTCTCCTGTGATATTTTCCCTCATTTGTTCAACAAATGAAGGTGCCTTTTTCTCCCTAGAAAGTGCTTCCTGCAAGTCCATTGTTTACACGATATATCCAGTCCAGCCAAATGTAAGGCTTGCTGCCTTAGTAGAAGTGAGTGTACCAGCCAAAGAACTGTTCAAGCAGCACAGGCCTAGATTACATGCTGTGTATATACATTTGTACATCTAAGATTTTCTCTAGCTTCATTCAAAAGCAAATTTGCAATTTCTTTTCTTTGTGAAAGGGTTTTACTTACTAAAACGAAGAGTGTGGAGTTTGATTCAGTATGTTATCCTACAAACTGTTTTAATAGGTAGAATCATCTGCCACCTGTCAGCTGCAGATATAGGAAAAATTCTGTTTATTAGCATATGATTGAAACAAATCTTGATACCTGTTCTGTCAAACTTTTACCTAAAAGAAACCTACACAGATAATGTGAAAACATCCAACAGGATGTTGTATGAAGTACGTAGTAAGTGAATGTTCTACTCTAAGTTGATTATACTGAATATCACTGGGTAACATCTCTCTGTAAGTGGAAAAAAAAACAACTACCTTTTAACTTGCTTATCTCTGAGAGTGCTTCATTCTTTGAACTAAAAGAAATAATTATAACCCTGTATCCCTTAGCATACAAGCAGTATTTTTATATGAATCTGTGTACTCTTTTTGTAATTTCCCTGGGCAGTAGCTTTCACTTTCCACTTTTTCAAAAAGTGACCTAGCAATTTTGTGTGTGCATCCAAATATTTTAAGCACTGAAACAGTGCAGTGTGTACTTTTAAATCATATAGGCTTTGCTACATGTGTTTTCATGAATGAGAGAAATTTTCACCTTGGATAAGCATTTGGGAAAAAAATGTATATGTTTTAAATGTTTATCCAATAGTTATTGATAACTTCTTTTTTTTTTTTTTTTTGAGTTGGAGTCTCACTGTGTCGCCCAGACTGGAGTGCAGTGGCCGCTCCCGGCCACCGCAGCCTCGACCTGCTGGGCTCCGGCGCTCCTTCCGCCTCAGCCTTCCAAGTAGCTGGAACTACAGGCGCACGCTACTACGCCCAGCTAATTTTTTGATTTATTGTAGAGATGAGGTCTCGCTTGCCCAGGTGGGTCTCGAACCCGCGGGCTCAGGCAATCCACTCACCTCAGCTTTCCAAAGGCGCGGGATTACAGGCTGAGCCACCTAGCCCGGCTTATTGATAACTTCTTACTCTTTCAAATTCTACATAGTCAGAGCACAATAAGATAATTGGGAACCTCCTCCAAGTTAGCATAAAATGACATAGCCTGCAGGTAATCCAGCAAAAGCCTAGTGATGTCTATTGCACAGTGAAACATGTTTCTGGAAATACAACTCCAAAGAAAGTTGTTACTTTGCTGTAGATCCATTTTGCTTCATTCATTGAACGAACACAAACAATCATAAAGCCTTCCAAGTAGTTGGAACTACAGACACACGCCACCGTGTCTGGTTAAAAATCTTGTTTCTTTTAGAAAAATATGCTCGACAGAAATCCTGATACCTGCTTTGCCAGACTCTAACCTAGAGTGAAACTACCCATGTGGAAATATTTAGCAAATTAGCACAAAAGTGAGTTTGCCACTATAAGGTGAATGCACTAAATATCACTGGGCAACACATCTCCATAACTAGAACATAAAAACTACCTTTTAACTTGCTTGTTTCTAAAAGTGCTTCATTTTGTGAGAGTTGTTTCCAAGATGGCAACAGATTTAGATGAAGTGCTTGAGTCTCCAAATAGGTGAGTGTTTGTAAGGATGAATATACATACGAGTGTGTGTGCAAGTGGATATTTGTGTGTCTGACCGAATGGGGACAAACAGCCTGAGCTCTTCTGCAGAGGTGGCTGCTCCATTCCCTGCTATTCGAATCCCAGTGCAAACTGTGACCCAGTAGCAAGCACCATCTTTGGGAATCTACCTGGAAGAAAGGGATAGGGAAAAAACACTGCATTGCATCACCTGCTACCACAGCCACTGGCGCCAGTTTGGACATTGATAACAGGGACCATAGAGAAAATAAAGAGGAGGTGGCGGGGGCCATGACAATCTGGGAATCAGCATGGGAACCGAATGAAGACACCCCAAAATTCTCAAAGATTTAATGTTAAAACTCTTGTACCAGGAAATATTGGAAACTGAGGACAGGCCTAGATCAGAAGAAACACCTAAATATGAACAACATAACATGAACCCTAATACAGAAGCACCCAGTATAGATAACTCAAAATTATTTAACCCATTGCCTACGGTTAGGGAAGGAGGCTACATAGGCTATAAAATCAATAGTCAAATACAGTGGACATCCAGAGGACAAAATAGCATGCAAAATCTAGAATGGCTCGATCCACCTCTGCCTTACACCAGGGCCTATGATGAGGACATGGTTAGAAAGGTTTGGATAGATGGAAAACATGTTAGACTCCAAGATTTGCCTTTATGGGATAGAATAAAATGCAGTGGTCCCCAGTGATGCTTACTTTCTAAACCCAAAGGTCAACACTTAGAATAAAAGTGGAATGATTGGTATACAAATATAAAATGTAAACATGCCTCATCGCAGACAGTGACCTTTAAATTGAAGCTACATAAAGGTTATATGTCTAGCACCTTTATATCTATATAGACTATTTACCTTTATAAAGTATAAGTTTTACTTTCCACTTGCTAACTCTTTGGCTAATGTTAACCTTACCCTTTTAATAAGTTACTACTTCCAAAAACAGCTGGCTTTTTTTAAAAGAATTATATGTAGACATTATTAAACCATAATTATGTGCAAAAATTATAAGAATTACAAAATTATAGTACATCATGTAATTATTTTCACATGTTAATCATTTCTTTTACTGTTAACTTTCTGCTAAGTGTGTGCCAAA
>CAUYQG010063695.1:0-45519 GCA_963574415.1 Tarsius wallacei
TCCGCAGGTTTTAAAGCTCTGTTTATCTATTTTTTTCTGGCGAATTTATCTTTTTTATTCAGATTAGATAATTTATATTGTTCTATCTATATGTTTATTGATTTTTTTTTTTTTTTTTGAGTTGGTGTCTCATTCTGTCGCCCAGACTGGAGTGCAGTGGCCGCTCCCGGCCACCACAGCGTCGACCTGCTGGGCTCCAGCGATCCTTCCGCCTCAGCCTTCCAAGTAGTTGGAACTACAGGGGCGCGCTACCATGCCTGGCTAATTTTTTGATTTGTTGTAGAGATGAGGTCTCGCCAAGTTGCCCAGGCGGGTCTTGAACCCGTAGGCTCAGGCAATCCACTCACCTCAGCCTCCCAAGGCATGGGATTACAGGCTGAGCCACCGAGCCCGGCTGTTTATTGATTCTTTTCTTTGTCTTCTCCATTCTGATTTTTAGCCCCTACAAAGAATTGTTTTTTAATTTGTTATTGAGTTTTTCAGTTTTAAAATTTCCACTTGGTTCTTTATATTTTCTTTTTCTTTGCTGAGTTTTTCTATTTTTTACTGACTTTCTATTTTTTTCATTTGTTTCATGTGTGTTCACAATTGCTTATAATATAATTTTTGCGATGCCTGCTCTAACATCTTTATCAGATAACGTCATATCAATGTAGACATCTATTCATTGTCTTCTGTCATTCATTTTGAGATCTTTTGTTTCTTGGCAGGCATAATGAATGATTTTCTACTGAAACCTAGATGTTTCAGGCATTACATCATGAGACTCTGATCTTATTTAAACTCTCTGTTTTAGCTGCCTTTTTCTGACACTGCTCCATCAGGGGAAGCAAGGGGTGCTGCCTCATTACTGCCAGGTAGGAGTAGAAGTCAAGGTTCTGCACTCTGTTAACACCCATGAAGATGGGAAGGCTCTTCTGTATTTCTGGGCAGGTGTGGGAGTTCTAGCTTCCTACCTCTGCTGATATCTCCCTGGCTGGCAGAAGTAGGACTGCCTTTCCACTGTTCCTTAGGTGGCCTTACTGACACCACCAGAGCAGAATGGCCTCTTTATGCTGAGTGGTGGTGAAACTTCTGACTCTCCACTAAGCCTCCACTGACGCCGCTCCAGCAAGAAAGGGGCGGGGTGCCTTATTACTGCCTGGTGGGGGTGAAATTCCAGGCTCCCCATGTGGTCTCCCTTGATACTGCTGGGGGAGGGAGTGCATTACTGCCTGGTAGAGATGGAAGTCCCAGCTTCCCACCTGGTTTTCTCTGACACCGCTCATTGGGGCTTTGAGATTCCTCATTTCATCCTTGCCAGGTGGAAGTCCAGGGTGGGGCCACAGTGCTTTCTGTGGTGTCTGGCTAGATTAGAGTGATTATCGTCTAAAAGTTTTCTGTCCTGCTAGGTTACCTGCTTTCCTGGTCCTTTGGCTAGAGAGAGCAGGCTTTTGTTGGAGCCCTTTTTGTGTGCATCTATTGGTATGTCTGGATTGCTGGCTTCTTTACCACCAAGTTTGGGATTCATGAAACAAACAAAATAAATAACTTTCCACTTTATCTTTCCTTGGTTCCAAATTCCATAACTGGTCTGCCTTCTTCTTTTCTACTTTTATTGTTTTCTTATGCTTGTTTTATATACAATGTCCGGGCTTTATAGTTGTATTTGGTGGGAAGAATAAGAAAATGTGTGCCTACTATATTGTCCTAGAAACAGAAGTTCCTGGAAACATTATCTTAGAATAATTTATTTTGGCCAGGTGTTGTGGCTCATGCCTGTAATCCCAGTGCTTTGAGAGATTGAGGTGGGAGGATCACTTGAGATCAGGGTTTGAACCCAGCTTGGGTAACACAGTGAGCCCTATCTCTACAAAAAAATATTTTAAAACTTAGCTGGGTCCCAGCTACTCAGGAGGCTGAGGCAAGAGGATTTTTTGAGCCCAGGAATTCAAGGTTGTAGTGCGCTGTAATCATACCACTACACTCCGGAGCTTAGGTGACAGAGCAGGACCCTGTTTCGAAAAATAAATTTTTAACGATAAATAATAATTAAAATAAATCATAAAATAAAGTAATCTATGTCAACAAAAAAAAAGCAAAATAAAAAGGTTCATGGGGTTAGCATATAAAGCAAAGAAAAAGTGAGAGATATGTGACCAGCCTCCCAAAGATAATTCCCCTTCACACGAAGTTCAAGCAAACAGCCCACCTTTGAACTTTTGATAGGGATCAGGATAAGTTCATAAGAGCATAGCCCACCAGAAGGCACCAGTGGTCACTTGCCGCCTGTGACAGCACAGAAGGTATGGCAGCTGGTGCAGTTCTTTACCTGATATGTTTCATTTATGAGATTTACCCTCCTCTTTTACAGGTTGTTTAATATCCTTCTTCTGGTGAACTGAACACTCTGTGAGGGTGGGAACAACATCTATTAATGAGTCATTATAGGTGAGCTATTGTAGATTCGTTCTGTGTCTATGGATTTGTGTTGAATTGAAATTACCTGAGGAGTTTACAGTCTCGTAGTGCATCCTTTTAAAGAAATATTTTAAGGTACCGTCCTTTAATAATTATTGATCTTATAAAGGATTTCTATCTTTTCTATGTTTTTTCTTCATGGTCTCAAAGATAAAAACCCTCAACTTCCTTTCTCATCTACTTTAGGCTTATACACAGCTGTCTTCAGCTTTGCTCAGAACTCAAGAGTTTTTAGCTTCTTTCGTTGACTCTGAACTACCTCTACCAACTCAAGGTCTTCTTAGTTCAACAGTCCAGGTAAGATTTGACTCTAGATAAAGAATGAGCCTTCTCGCTCCCAGTCTTCTTTCTCTCCCACCTACTTTCATGGATCTTCTGACCATGTGGACACAGGAAGCAGAATGCATGATGGTGGCTTTCAGACTAGGCTTCATGAAGCATGTATATTTCCCTAGCTTTTCCCATTTAGAAAGACAACACACTTTTTCTCTTCTTAGAGAGTAAATAATCTCCTTCTCAGTAGGTATTTTTGGCTGCTAGATGCCCCCTGAAGCTTAAATGTTATAGTGTTCTATTATTTGTGGATGCCCAGGTTTCTGTAGATTTTATAGTGGTTTATTGATAGACATCATCTTCTTCCAATAGATCCCTATCTTATATCAGAATATAGCTTTAAAAATAACATTTAAAAAGAGTGTATTACTGGATTTTAGCTCTTCAGGGTGTATTTAAGGCTTTCAAAGTCTCAATCTGGTGGGACTGCCCCAACAGGGTACTCCTTATTTTTCATGGACTGACTGGAAGGGCAGCCCAGGTGGACTCAATAATATGTTATAAGCCTGGAAACTCCTGATAGCTAATAAAGTATTTCTTGAAAAGCTGGTTTCATATTCAGGAAATTCAATGCATGAAAATTCTAATTTATAGAAAAGAATTCAAAGAGTTACAATTCTCAAAAAGTTTTGGGGGACCTATTGAGCCATTCTAATCAATTGCACTAATATCCTTCAGATCTTCCCCTTCTTGAGCAATTTCTGTCTAGACTGCAGCATATAAAAATAAATAAATAACATGGATATGGGAATGAATAAGTAACGAAATGAATGACTGAGTGTGTAAGTGAAGCAATGGCTAAGTAAATGAATCACGTGCTAGGTACATCTGCCTATCATAACTTCCAATTTCTGTGTATAAGGACAAATCAAGCCAGGCATGGTGGCTCACATGTAATCCCAGATACTTGGGAAGCTGAGGCTGGAGGATTGCTTGAGGCCAGGAGTTTAAGACCATCCTGGGTAACATAGTGAGACCCGTGTCTCAAATAAATAAATTTTTAAAAAGAACAGATCATTTCAGATCCAGAAGGTACTTGTTGGATTACACTAGAAGAGATTCCTAAACAAGCAACTGATAGCCAGGCATCTATTACCTGCCAGACACTGTACATAACATTTTTATACACAATTGGCTTTTTAATGAACTTTTCACTGACCATTTCCTTTAAAAGAATAAGTCTATATTCTGAATATAAAACAACAACAATAATAATATATTCTAAATAGTCAATTTCTGAGCCACATTTTGTAAATCACGTATTCAAAATGAGGCAGAGCCTGGCACTGCACAGGGAGTGATGGACAAGGTAGACATGGTCCTCATGGAACGTATATTCTTGTGAGGGAGACAAATCAAGAAAAGGAAATAAAATAATTGCAGACTGTGCTGAATGCTAAGCAAAAAAACCAAAGAGGGAGCTTGAATCCACAAAAATAAGAGACTTCTTTTAGATTGAGTGGTCACCGGTAGAAGACACCTAAGCTGAAAAGCTCCATTTTTAAATGGGTCAAAGGGGACATCATGCTTAATCTTTCAGTTTTACTTTGGTGGCACTTGCTGTATTTGATATTAGACAATCACAGTGGTCTCACTGGATAATAGTCAAGACTCTGCAGATGATTTTGGCCTCTTAAAATGTGTCTACTTTGCATAATAGAATTTTTGCCCCTTTCCTTTGAGAAATAGTTTATGAATTTTACAGGCACTTCCTTGGTAAGATGATTCTGCTCCTCATTAATGGGAAGCCTTATTTGGTAGTAATTGAGTAACTGACACTTATTGGCTTCTTTGCATAAAATGTTAAATATAAGTTAATCTTGGGGCAACTTTTAAAGTCTATGGAAGTACAAAGAAAAACACATAGACCATGAGCTATGTCCACTAAATGTAGCAGTATATTTATTCATAATTTAAGTATTGGGGCAAGTCAAAGGAACTGAGGAAGTGGATCTAAGAGATATTGGGCCCCCAATTAAAACACATTTTTTCCTCCCATTTCCTTGATTTTGGGGGGTGGGTTTGAGATTGAACTCAATGCCTACAATCAGAAAGATCTTAAATCATCTCTGCTCATATAAGATGTATTAACAAAGAGATAACTGATACTGAAAATAACGGTAGGCAGCATAAGTGTAAAACTGACATAATTTTTCTGATTAGGTGAGGTTTTTAAGGCAAATTGCAAAACTATAAATACCTATAGAATTGCAAAACTATAAATACCTATAGAATTGTCTTTTGTTAACTATTTAGCTGATGAACATAAACATATGCACATATATAGACATTTATGCAAATAGCCATAAAAATATACGTCTCTGTGTGGAGGGACAAGGTAGGAACTTAGGAACTATTTATTGTACCTAGAAACTATTTATTGACAAGCCATTTGTGTCAGCATTGTTGCTTGTCCTTGGGGCTAACAGCCAAAAACTATTAATTCTTGCCATGGGAAAAACAATTTTGAAACTCATTAATTATGCCCCAAATTTGCATTTTTATTTTTATTCGAAGCCTTGATTGCAGTCTATTAATAAATGAAAATGTGCTTGCATTTTTAAGTACTTCTGAATTTCACAAGTTTTGTTTTCAAAGAGGGAAAAACTTCGCCAACATTTCAATTTACTAAGGGATGAGTAAAGGGAAAGGCTTTATTAAATAAAGAAATTGTCTTTGAATAAATAGTTGGAGTTCAATAATGTACTTAATGCCTGCTGAGGACTTTTTCTCTTTTTCTTTTTAATTTAACTTATGTTTTTATTAAAGTAAAACAGAGTTTTTTGCGATTCAAAAAACACTACAAAGCTTATAAAGCAGAAAGCAATTTATTATGCCACTACTCCCACTCTCAAACTATTTAATGTCTTAATTTTTTTCTTCTTGAATTTATATCTGTATTTCTAAGTAGCATACTTACTGTGTTTTAGTTTTTTTTTTAATGTTAGAAATTAATTCTTGAATTCAAAATAAAGACAGATGTTTACTTCTTTTATCTCTTATTTCTGGCTTAATTCAACTGGATGAAACTTCCTGTATGAAGTTAAAAGTTCGGCAGGCTTTTTCCTCCTCCTTTCTTCGATGGGTTACCTTTCCTTCTGATATTCTATCAGAAATGAGAGCAAGCATAAGTGTCATCACTTCTATAAGGAGTCTGCCACCCTCTGGATTTTAGTTCATCCAGGTTTCTTTGTATCCTCAGCTTTCTAATGTGTTTAGTAAAACTGTGATTTTGTAGTTTATCCAACTTGTTTCA
This sequence comes from Tarsius wallacei, assembly GCA_963574415.1. Classification (NCBI taxonomy): domain Eukaryota; kingdom Metazoa; phylum Chordata; class Mammalia; order Primates; family Tarsiidae; genus Tarsius; species Tarsius wallacei. The sequence goes on from CAUYQG010063695.1 coordinate 6,050, forward strand.
TTGCTAGGTTGATGCAATGGTCTTTCACAACTTTCTGCATCTAACCAGAAGTCAAGGCTTGAATTTTTATTACGAAAGGAAAAAAACAAGTTCTCTTATTTTTGCCTGCCTTTGCAATCTCATGTGCCCCAGCAAACATGCCTCCTTCTATCTTCCCTAAATAGGCATTTCAAATTTTGATAGATTCAATATTTATGTTCACATCACTTCCACTACATAATTATTGTTCATTATTAAGCCACAATTATTTCCTTTTATACCTTTTTGTTTCTTCTAGACTTAATGATGATAGGAATATAGATAGTTAAACAAATTAAAAAGAAGAGCTCCAGCTACTCAGATGGTCATTGAAATTCGTCAAACCCATCAAAAATCTTACTGGTTCTATTTGCTCCTGGATTCTCTTTCCTATTGTACTCTGGATTGGTTGTTCCAGGACTCAGAACAGGACTTCAGTTCACCTCATCCCACACCGAATCCTTTTTTGACTTAATTCTTTGTCTTCTTTCTTGGATCTTTCTCTTGTTCCGGTGCAGTACATTCACTGTAGCTTCCTGGGAAACAGCATGTGGAAGGTAAAATTTTTAAGTCCTTGCTTATTTGAAAATGTTGATTAATAGTGTGGCTGACTACGGAATTCTAATTTAGACATTATTATTCCTCTGAATTTTGAAGGAATTTCTTCTTTGCTTTCTAACATTGCTAAAAATGTTGCTGTAGAAAAGCCCTATTCCATGCCAAGACTAATTATTTTCCCTCTCTTGAAGTTTTTAGGATCTTTTCTAGCTGATAATTTCTGGTTTCATGATGAAATGCCTTGGTGAGGATTTTCATGAGCGTTTTAAATCTAGAAACCTATATTCTTTAGTTCTGAGACTTTTAAAATTATTTTCTTCTTATTTTCTCTTGTGATTTTTTTCTACTCTCCCTTTCTTTAACATTACTACTTGGTTATGGCACTAGATTTTTCTCCTTCTGATCCCTTCTTTTACATCTTTTGGTCTTTTTGATTTACTTCTTAAGTGATTTCATCAACTCTGTCTTCTAAACTTTCTCTATCTCTTTTAAATTTTGCTGCGTTATTTTTAATGTAAAAGAAATGGTCCTTTAACAGTATTTTCTTATTTAATGAATTTGATATCTTCTTTCATTTCCTTGAGGATATTTTAGAGTCTTTTAAAATTCCTTTTTTATTCTACTTTTCTTTTTTGTCTTTTAAAATTGCCTTTATTTAGTCTAAGTTATGGTTTTCTGGTTTAAAGATTTTGGTCTCTTTCAGTTAAGGTGTTTCCTCAGATGTCTGTCTTATTTCTTGCTGTTCATTCATAGTTAAATTAAGGCATAAAAGCACTGTGAGGTTGAGGCTTGTTGACCAGTTTGCCTTACTCTAGAGCATCCCTATCCATTGTTTAGGGGGATGTAGACAAGTCAGTATCTTTGTGTTTTCTCTCAGGTCTGTTGGCCCAGAAAAGAAATATCTAATCTGCCACCTTGTGTCGATACAGACCTGGCTGTTAGTATCTGGGAACTGATTAAGAAATGTGGATGGTAGAGGAACGTGGGGCTGAGTGTTTCGACATTCAGCAGAGAGACTTGCAGCTAATCCTTTATCTCTTTCTACACTTTGCTACTCAGCTGTCTCTGATGACACAAAGTCCAGAGTCTCTCTGGATTGGTTACTCAGGAGAATAAACCTCTGTTGCCTGCTGGGTTGGAGGGGGGGATGCTACCTGAATACACGAGTGAGTAAGGGAATTCGGAGTCCTAACTTTAAGCCAGTCATCCTCATATTTGCCCTACCTCTTCACCCTGCCTTCAATGGCCACCAATGCCTCTAGTTCTTAAGTTCTTTTGGGTCCTAATGAGACTATTATCTTGCTTTTCATTGACATCCGTATCTACTGGCAATTAGACGTTAGTTTTCTCTGCTTTGCAAAGTCAGTTACCAATGGTCTAGAAAACTTTCAGTATTCTAAAATGTTTTTCCATTTCTCACCTACAATCATATACAAAGGATTTCAGGAAGGAGCAAATATAACACGTGTATTCAAATCATCATGTTTAACAAAATTCCTTGACATGACTTTTTAAATGCATTTGAAAAATCAGGTTTATTGAAATATATACCTACAACAACATTCACCCTTTTAAAGTGTACTTAGTAGATGAATTTTGACAAATGCATATACAGTACAACCACCACTATACTATATACTATAGTCAAGATATAAAACATATCCATAATTCCCAAAAAGTTCCCACATGAACCTGTGCAGCAAATACCCTGTCGCTGCCCCGAATCGCTGACAACCGTTGAACACTCTTTCTCTCTCTATAGTTTTGTTTTGTCCAGAATGTCATATAAAGGGAAACATGCAATCATATAGTCTCTTGTGTTTGGCTTCTTTCACTTAATGTAATAATTTGATTTTCATCCATTTGTTTCATGTATCAGTAGTTCATTGATCTTTACTGTTGAGTAATATTCCACTGTAAGGATAGACTACAGTTTGTTAATTCATTCACTAGTAGATGAACATTCAAATTGTTTCCAATTCTTGGTTATTGTTAATAAAGTTGCTGTGAACATATGCATAAAGGTCATTATGTGAACCTGTGTTTTTATTTCTCTTAGGTAAATACCTAAGGGTAGAATTGCTGGGTTGCATAGTAAGTGTGTTTTTAAATGTATAAGAAACTTCCGAACAGTTTCAAAGTGGTTATAAGATCTTTAATGTTCATAAGCAATGTGTAAGCATTCCAGTTCTTCCATATTCTCACCAACAATTGTCATGATCATTTAAAAATGATAATATTAATATCATTTTAATGATGATAATAATGTTAAATGGTATCACATTGTGGTTTTAATTTATATTTCCCTAATAATATTGTTGAGTATCTTTCATGCTCAACATGTGGATACTAAAATTAAAAATTTAATACCACTTAAAATTATTTCAAAACTAAATAAAATAAAATAAATAAATGAATAAGTAAATGCATACATCACTTAGGTGTTGTTGCAGGTTGAATTCTGCTTCTCCCCACCCAAAAGATATTGGAGTCTTAGCCCCAGTACTTCAGAATATGACGTTATTTAGAGATAGAGTCTTTACAGAGGTTATCAAGAACAGCTAAAACAATTTTGAAAAAGAAGAACAAAGTGAGAGGAATCAGTGTGCTTGATTTTCAAATTGTCATATAGCTGCAATGATCAAGACTGTTTGGTGTTGGTGGAAGAACAGACATATAGATCAATGGAACAGACGTGTCAACTCAGAAATAGATCCACAAAAATATGCCTGACTGTTGACAACTATACAAAAATAGCCTTTCAGCTTAAGCTAATTTTCACATCTAATTAAAAAAATTAACTGAGAATGGATCACAAACTTAAACATAAAATGGAAAACTAAACCTTTTTATAAGAAAACAAACGAAAACATCTTCAGGCTTTAGGGCAAGACAAAAAGTTTGTAGAATTTACGCCAAAACTTGATAAATTAGACTTCTTCACAATTAAAAACTTTTACTATGTGAAAGATCCTGAGAAAAGGATGACAAGACAAGCTGTAGACTGGGAAGAAAGACTTGCAAATCATGTATTTGACAAAGAACTAGCATCTAGAATATATACAAAGAATTCTCAAAACTCAACTTTTTTTTTTTTTTGAGTTGTAGTCTCACTCGGTAGCCCTGGTTGGAGTGCATTGGCACGCTCATAGCTACACCAGCGTCGACCTACTGTGCTCAGGTGATCCTTCCACCTCAGTCTCCCAAGTAGCTGGAACTACAGATGCACACTACCACGCCCAGATAATTTTTCGATTTATTGTAGAGATGAGATCTCGCCAAGTTGTCCAGGCTGGTCTCAAACCCGTGGGCTCAGGCAATATCCTCACCTTGGCTTCCCAAAGTGCTGGAATTACAGGCTTCAGTCACTGTGCCCAGTCAAAATTCAACATTTTAAGAAACCAAATAATCCAATTTAAAAATGGGCAAAAGACACAAAAAGACATTTCATGAAGAGGATGTATAGCTATCAAATAAGCACATGAGAAGATTTCAACTTCATTAGCTACTAGGGCAATACAAATTAAAACTACAGCAAGATACCACTACATACCTATCAGAATGGTTAAAACAAACAAAAACAAACAAACAAACAAACAAAAAATCACAGCACCAAATGGTGGTGAGGATCACATGGACATCACTGGTGGAATTGTAAAACAGTACAGCCATTCTGGAAAACTATTTAGTAGTCTCTTTAGAAGCTCAATATGTAACGACTATATGACCCAGCAACTGCCCCTCTGGGCATCAGCCTAGAGAAATAAAAACTATGTTCACAAAAAACAAAAACAAACAAACAAACCAGAACACCACCAATATTTATAGAGTCTTTGTAATAGCCCCAAACCGGAAACAGTCCAGATATCCTTCACAGGTGAATGGTTAAACAAACTGTGGTACACCCATACCAGGGAACACTATTCAGCAATAAAAATGAACAAACAACTATTGATATATGCAACTGTTTTCAGAGAATTATGCTGTTAAAAAAAAAAAAGACAATCCTAAAAGGTGACATACTGTGTAATTCCACGTGTATAATATTACTGCAGTTTTGTGGAGACTGAGAACAATGCTTGCCAGGGATTAGAAAAGGGGTGAGGGCTGAAGGGAAGTGAATGTGCCGATAAAAGGGCATCCATGTAGCCATGGAAATTGCCTGTATCTTGATGGTACCGATGTCAATGTCCTGCTGTGAAATTGTACAACAGTCTGGCAAGATGTTACTACTGGGGGAAAGAGGTGAAAGGTAAAGATGTCTCTGCATTATTTCTTACAACTGCCTATCAATCTAGTTATCTCAAAATGTTTACTTTTGAGACGAAAGCAAAAGGAAGAAAGCAAAACTAAATAAAAATAACGTTTCCAGATAATTTAGAAATCTTATGGTTCACTTGTCTGTCCTTGTGTCTCTGTTGGTTGGCTTGGATGCTTCCACTGTGTGTCCCTTAGCTTGTGTTGGGCTCCCTGATACTGACTCCCAACTGGAACCATCTCCATGAGACCCTTGGCTTGGCACATCATAGCTCACTGCTTCCATGGGATGAGTGCTAGAATCCTGGGCCCAAGGTGCCTGGACAGACCTGAGCAACCATAGAGGTCCTTTTCTGGCAAGATGGCCTTTACAAATTTCTATTTTTTTCTCAGTATGCCAGCATGCCCTTGTGATTCAGCTGAACTTCCCAGTTACCTTAGTTTCAATGTGTCTGTGGGATGAAGAGGTGGCTGCTGCTGGTCACTCCCTCTGACCACAGCCAGACTTGCTTCCTCCTTTACCTCTGAAGAAGGCCCTGCCTCTTCAATTGCACAGGATCAGACACCTCAGCACACTCTCTATTCCAGTTGTCTGGAAAATTTTTGATGACACTATCGCATCCAAACAAGTCTAATTATGTATCCCCAATAAATAACTGCTATACTAGCCTGTACATTATAACAGTATAAAAAAATGAAAATTTTAAAAAGGACACGACACGTTAGGAAGCAGAAGTCCTAATATGTTTTTTTTTAACCTGAGTAGATCCTTCTTCATGCACACACTTGGGAAGCTGTGGCTGCAATCTGCTAAACACTTTTAGCACCACGTCTTTTCACGTGGGCAACAAGCAGGTGTCACATGGTTTTTGGTGGCTATTGCCCCCACCCCAAGGAAAACCTTTTAGGGTAAAAAGAACTCTGCATGCATCTTCAGGATGCATGAGTCTCACTCTCTTCTGTTGTCAAGTCATCAACTGAATTAAATGCTTTCAGGACACTTTCATGTCTAATACTTATTAGGGGTCTATACCTCCATTAGTGAAGACTTAAAGATTTGGGGCAACGAAAAACAGAATTTTGGGAGAACTGTGAAATTTAAGAGTCTGGATGCAAACAACTTTTTTTTTTTTGAGTTAGAGTCTCACTCTAGCACCCAGACTGGAGTGCAGCAGTGGCATGCGCAAGGCCACCCTAGCGTCAACCTGCTGGGCTCTGGCGATCCTTCCGCCTCAGCCTTCCAAGTAGCCGGAACTACAGGCGCGCGCTACCACGCCCGGCTAATTTTTGACTTTTTGTAGAGACAAGGTCTCTCCAAGTTGCCCGGGCTGGTCTCGAACCCATGGGCTCAGGCAATCCACTCGCCTCGGTTTCCCAAGGTGCTGGAATTACAGCAAACAACTTTTTATCAAGGAGTGATCTGAGAAAAAAAGAGGAGGTTTTTCACAGCAAAGGCTCTTGGTTGTGTGATTCTTTTCACTGACAGTAATATTGATGGGGTGGGGATGGGGTGAATTTTATATGTGTTTTCCAGGAACTCATCACACAAAAGCAGTGGCCTTCTTTGATATAATTTTTAAAATATTTGCTAATTTGATGAGAGGCCACAGTTTTTACCATTTGAGTTTTGCTATTTGTGTTGAATATTTTTTCGTAGGATTTTTTTGTGTGTTGAATATTGTGTTGATTTTTTTGTGTGTTGAATATTTTTTCGTAGGATTTTTTTTTTCCATGTGTATTTCCTTCTTAGGAATCATCTGTTTATAGTCTTTGCTCCGTTGTATATTAGAGCCCTAAAATTTTTTCTTGTCGATTTTTGGTGATTGAGATTTTATATAACAAGGATGTCAAGATGTGCACATACACATGCGTGTGGTGTGTGTGTTTTTTTAACCGACTGACTTGCACTCTTACAAATTTTCAGGCTAAATAGCTACTCTATTTTGGTTTTAGGGGAAACAAATCAAACCAGAATAAGCTTTTAAACTCAACTTCCTTTCCAGCAGAAAGGAAAAGCAAGAATTGTAAAGCTGCTGAACACGAGCAATTTTCATTCTCTCTCGCTTGAATGAGATTCTTTCTTTCTCATGAAATAGGAACTTCTTTTCGGTTTATCTATATGTTTGTCATCATCAGCAATAATAATGAACGTCTGTGCCCTAGAAGCTGAAGCACTTCAGATCCGGACAATAAGACCAATACAGTCGTTTGATTTAGAGAGCCACCCTCAATTCTGTTCAGAAATACATTTTGGCTCAACGTGACACCGCCTGCAAACGCCATTGTCTTCAGTTGACGAAACTGGGCTGGTTGAGAATTGCATTCCTGCGCCCGTGGTTCCGCTGTGTGAGCACAGGGAACAGCCAGCTCTCGGTCAATTCCCCAGCAAGCCGGAGCCAGCATGCAGAAAGCAAGAAAAGCAAGAAAGAAAGTGTCCTTTTTGCTTGCACAGCTCCAGCGGGAACAGAGGCCGCAGGAAAGAGCTTCCTTAATGGGGGAATCAGGGACAGGAGGAAAGGAAAAAACCTGAAACTCATGTGGGAAGCAAGAGCCAGAGGTCACGTGGCTGCACTCCAAGCCAGGAGAAAGATTTCTGACTTCAGTCCACACCACCCGAGACAGCAGCCGGTGAGCACCTCAGGGCTGGCGTGCATCTCAGTCCCCTCATTTTTCAGTTGAGGAAACAACCCTGGAGAGGTGAAGTGACCTGCTTAAAATTATGCAAAGTGTGTGGGAGAGAAGGGACATGAACCCATGTCCCCTGATAACCCCACGCGACTTCTCAAATATCGTATTATTTTCCTTCAACTATTCCCTTTTTGGGTTGTCTCTGGGGTTTGAAATGAGAATGTCAAGCTTTAGAGCCAGCAAGATCTGCGGAGTCTCTAGAAGGGTCTCCAGGCATGTTGATCGAATGAAGGCCTCGTCCTGTGCTTGAGAGTAAAGGCTTCCAAACCAAAGAGATGTAGGCCCCCTTTCCAGCACAGCTCCTTATCAGCTGTGCAATCTTGAAGAAATTGCATGTCCTCTCTGAGTCTCAGTTTCCTTTTCTGTAAAATGGGAATGGTGATAATAATAGCTACCTCAGAGGGCTATTTTGAGGAGTGGACACAATAACACACCTGAACACTCTGGCTCAATCCACATTACTATGCCACTAGCTATTTCAGAAAAGAAAATGAAGGCGCAAGGAAGATTAATTAATTTTTCCCAAAGTATCTCATTCTTTAAGGTGTAGGCAGAATGAAAAAACCAGAGTCTCTGGATGCTGAGATAGTGCCCTCTTCATTCTCTTTCATTGTCTCCTAGTCACAGTGGCTTTTGTGTCAAAGACCTAGTGAGAGTCACTCACTTTTTCAATATGTGTGAATTATCTGAAAAAAATTGTAGTAGCCCCAGGTATTTATAAGCTACTATAACCTAATGTCTGAGTAAAATAGTACAAGGTCAGAATTATAGTGAACTCTGTCAGCTGTGAAAAGACTTTAAACAAATCTTACTGACAAAAGACACTATTTAAAGCTGGAAGAAAGTGTTTGTAAAGAAGATACAGATATATACAGGCTGAAGAAATTGGAAACGTAGCATCAGAATATCTTCCTTTTTGTGCTGTATGTTCTAGATGCAACTGTTCCACCTCTCTGAGCCTGTTTCCTTGTTTGTACAGTGATGGACTCGAACTTAAGAATGGCTGAGATTCCACCAGACTTAAAGTAAATTCAAACCAAACCAAACCAGGGAGTCATCCTAGGCAGTAATCTGTGACATCATTGGGAAGGATCTCTTGACTCCAGGTTGAATTTAGAGAGAAATTTGTTAGGTGACTACTGGGATAAGAATGATCGCATGACTTAAGAATGCCACAGCCCGGCACTTTGGGAGACCGAGGCGAGAGACTTGCCTGAGCCCAGGGGTTTGAGACTGGGCAACTTGGTGAGACCTCACCTCTACAATATATCAAAAAATTAGCCGAGCGTGGTAGCACGCACCTGTAATTCTGGCTACTTGGAAGGATCACCAGAGCCCAGCAGTTTGACTCTGGGGTGGCTGTGAGCAAGCCACTGCACTCCAGCCTGGGTGACAGAGTGAGACTCTGACTCAAAAAAAAAAAAAAAAGAATGCCACAGCAACGACGGCACCACTGTTAATTGACATAATGCCTATAAATAGTGGGTGAATTTGTTGCTACCACCAAATATTTTCTTTGCAACTGGCATATACTTAATGATCTCCTCCCCAAAGCTGTGTTCAGTAGCAGCTACTTCCAAAAGGAAATCAACATTTCCATTGTTCCTGTTGCAACATTGACTTCTAGTGAAGATAGGATCTTTGACATTTAAAGGAAAGATCGCCCCCTAGTGGAAGCATAATCGGGACAGGCAGCCAGGCCCACCCTTAAGCTGTTGGATAGTGTTGGTGTTTGGGAAACTTGACCTCAACTCTCTTCCTAAAGTGATTTATGCCACCAAGAAAATGCACATCAGGCTTAAGCATCTACCAATAAAATGTTCCCTGTTAGGAATAACTAAAAGAAACTAGATTCATATTTTTGGGTTAGGATGAAGAGAGGAGAGACAGAACAAGAAAAGGATTAAGAAAATTAAGAAGGAAGAGTTTGGTTTGAAAAAGAGAAGACAGAGCACAGACACAGGAAGAAGGATGGCATGAAAATACGAATTTCTTCTTGGTGTTTTTCTTTCTTCATTTTTTTTTCCACTTGATTCTTGAAACAGAATGCTTTCGATGGAGGGAAATGCCTTCTTCCAGAGTAAGTCCTGCCAGAGACCCTGTTTTTAAGTAGGGCATTAGACAAGCAAATTCATTCTTAACAATGAAGCAAACTACCACAACTCAACATCTGATGGGATGGGGGCAGGCAACTCTAATTCTTGTTGGTGTTGTGCTCAAGGCCTTCTACAAGGGAAAAAGTGAGTCTGATGCCAAATGAGAGCTTTGTCAAATGTGTGAGTTGGGTGGGGGAGGGGGAGGAGTTGATGATTTACAGACATACAAAGTCAGGCATCTTCTGTGGCTTCCTGCTAGGTGACGTCTATCTGTGTTCACGGAGCCCATCATTGCCTCCCAGGTGCAGCAGGGTGAACTGCCATGACTTCAGGACAGACACATAAAGAGTTTTCTACTTTAACAGTCATGTATCCATAGTTATATGTATTAGAAAGACTAAAAAATCTAGCCTATCAAACCTATGATTTTAAGGTTACTATATATTTTTTTGAGTTGGGGTCTCACTCTGTCACCCAGACTGGAGTGCAGTGGCCTCTCCTGGCCACCGCAGCCTCGACCTGCTGGGCTCCGGCGATCCTTCCGCCTCAGCCTTCCAAGTAGCTGGAATTACAGGCACACACTACCACGCCCGGCTAATTTTTTTTGATTTATTGTAGAGATGAGGTCTCGCCAAGTTGGCCAGGCGGGTCTCGAACCCACGGGCTCAGGCAATTCACTCACCTCGGCCTCCCAAAGCGCGGGATTACAGGCTGAGCCACTGAACCTGGCAAGGTTACCTTTTTTTAACATGAGATTGGGCTTTTTAAAAATACAGTGAGTTATTTTAAAGACAAATATCAAAGAAATAATAAAATAAATGGAAGAGAGAGATGGGAGAAATCATGAGAGCACTCAACATCACCGAAGCTCAGGAAACACTTCTGTGTGAGCAGGTGCTTCCTCTCTCCTCTCTAGAGACAATAGGCTACCCCCCTCTTGCATTTATTTTGTCTGTCTTGCTTCTTTAGTTTGTCCTGCTCCCATTTTCATCTGACATATTCCTAATGCTCAGAATCAATGATGATGTCAGTGTGCAGAACAATTCTCCTTCTTTAGTACCATTCAGCCATCGCTAGCCATTGTTCCAAATATGTGGTCTAGCTAAAGAAACATCTCTAGATTGTCCCCAGAGCCATAAAATGAAGGAATGGTCTCCAAATCAGGCATACTCCCAGGAGTATACCCTTTCCACCAGTCCTCTCCTCATCCTTGAAGAGCAGTGTACAATGGCATGTGGCCAAAGGCTCCCAGCCATGGGAAAAATAGACCCTACTCCAAAGAGACACAGTAGCTACAATCTTGCCATGTAGAAGCATCTTCTTCTTAGATAGAATCCCTGAGAAGACTCTGCCATCTATACCCTTGATAGGAAGAGAAGGAAAGAGTTACACTGAGAATTCCCTCTGAGCTGCAGAGAAAGTCCTTTCTTCCCTGCCACCTCAAGTGAGCTTCCCCAATGGCACCCTTCCAGTGTAGACTCAGGGCTGTCCTCCAGTCTCATTTCAATGGAGTTAAAAAACATCCCTGACTGAGCACGGTGGCTCATGCCTATAATCCCAGCACTTTTGGAGGCAGAGGAGAGAGCATTGCCTGAGTCCAGGGGTTCGAAATCAGCCTTGTCTCTACAATAAATCAAAACATGAGCCATGTGTGGTGGCTCACGTCTGTAGTTCCCGCTACTTGGAAGGCTGAGGTGGAAGAATTGCCTAAGCCCAGCAGGTCAAGGCTTCAGTAGCTGTGAGCGCACCACTGCACTCTAGCCTGGGCGACAGAGTGAGACTCTGACTCAAACAAAACAAAACAAAACATTTTTTAGTCTATGACATTCTGTGGGAGTGGGTTCTTGGGCATTTTCCCTTCAAAATGTCATTGCAGGAATGGAACATAACACCTAATTAACAGTATCTCATAACCAGTAAGAACCCCTTTTGAGCGCAGCTGTCCTTTCCACAGTCCATGCTTGATGGGACCACCATTCTTCTACTCTGATGCTAGGGTGAGCCTCTGATGAGAAAACTGATCAAATCCCAGAATACTGAAAAGGTCAGCAACCCACTGGGCATAAAGTAGTCAGAGCATAAGTCCTGCTTCCCTATCAGGGCTCAAAATTGAAGACAGATTACCCCATTTTGTATAAGACATAGACCAGTACTAATGTTTTCATTCCTGTTTGCACCTAGTTTGGGGGCATATGCTCAGAGGTGTGCCAGTAAATGTTTAACAATTGGCTTTGAGTTGAGAGAACCCTTCTTTTTAGCCTTTGCCAATTCCTATGGTGTAAATACTGCTGCCAAAGCTGATTTCAAGCTACCAACATGATGTCAATGGACTTGCATAATTCCTGAAAATTTAACAATCCGTTCTTGCAAGTCTGTTCAAGCCTGTTGTAGCATACAGCTTCATGTACTTGTATGTTGTATAGACTTCTTCAGTAGCACATGGCTCTGTGTGGTACTAGGATTGCTGACATATTCCCTCATCTTCACCTACATTCTTCCTTTTCTTTCTCTGTTTTCTCAAATTTTTAAAACTCCTCCCATTCTTCCATCTTTATCTCCTGGTTCTCATCTTGTCCACACATTCAGGCCATGGGGGAACTGAAATGGTGCATTTTCATTACACTATGTCACTCTGTGACCACTGAAACTTGGGCAGGGCTGGAAATAAGTAAGTTAGGGATTAACAATTCCACAGTGGCTACAAGTATAGTTCAACTACAGAAAAATAACTGAGGACTAATAAGCTAAATAAGATACAATCTCTGTCTTCTGAGAGCTCATGGATGAGTGAGAACATGGCAAATGATGTCTCCATGGCAGACATTAGAAATCAATGGCTGAGTTCATATGCAGCTCTTTTATCTTTCTCGATGCAATGGTCCAGGCAGTCTCTATTAATCAATGACTGTTGGCACTAAAAATACAATATATGTGTCATCCCTGGTCTATGAGTATAAAAACATTAAGTGCAGGAGAGAGAAGACAAAGAAGGTATAAAAGAAATAAGGGTGCCTGTGGAGGGTGCCACAGACAAGCCTCATTGTGGTCTATACATAACTCTGGCCCTGTGTGTAGGCTTACCTCAAGTTAGTGTCATCTCAAGGTTGCTGTGAAAGACTGTTCATTTGTCGTTATGGACTGTCCATGACAGAAATCTATGAGAGGGCACAGGCATGCTTGAGTCTGTGGGTTTGTGAACAATGGACGGAGCTGGGCTGATTGCAGAGGAACTTGTGATTCAAAGGGGTCATAAGAATGATGGGAGCCGAACTGTGCTTTCAGAGAGGGTCCAAGCATGGGGTCCCAGCCATGATCCACTTCCCTCAAAGGCAAGTGGCTGCTGTTATGGGGCCCTTTAAGAAGAGGACTCGCCCTCACCCTATATATAATCTGGTTGCTTCTTGCATCATCAGGGGCCTGGGAGAGTCCCTGGGATTTTATGTTCGAATGTGGTGTGGGGTTTGCAGTTGGCCACATAGATGAGATGAGTTCTTTTTAATAAAAGAGAAAGAAACTGATTTTTAACAACAATAACAAAAACATCTATGATGAGTGCCCATTCTAATCCCAAATACTGATCCTCTGTGAGGAAGGATGAACACTTTGAGAAGAATTACAGGCATGTCCTGCTGATTTTCTAGATTCTAGACCCTTCTTGTAACTCAGTCCTTGTATCTAGGAGCTCATGGCTTCCTGAGCTTCTGACAACAGTACCTCTGACCTAGAGTAGCATAACCTTGCCACACCTTAGTGGAAATGTATGTGGCCCTTTCTAAAACTTTGCATTCTTTTCAAAGAGCCTTTTGAAAATATCTCAATAAGAGGTATCCAACAGAAGGGATCTTTGATGATGAAATACAGGCACTGTAGTCATGTCCTGACACCTTTCCCCAAAACATTGCCTTAACCACCCCTTTGCAAAAAGATTGGCCCTGTTCACAGACTGATGTGTAAAAAGCAAAGCTTTCATATTGATGAAATGAACAAACTGAAAATGTGGAACCACACAGGGTCTCCTGAGCCCTTAACCCCGGGGGAGGAATGCGGCAAAGTTCAGAGAGGAACATCACTCACTCCATGGTGAAGTGTTGCCTTTTCCAGATTCTGATCAAAAGGGAACAGAGTGATGGCCTCGATAGTTTGCTGGTAAAGTCACCATACAATCACAGCATCCCCAGGGAACATAAGAGGCATAGGCATCTAGCCCTTGCTATTTTTATTTTTGGAGACACGAATGAGGCAGTCAGTTCTGGAGGAAGTCACGAAGATTGCTCTGAATCAGATGGTATTTCACCCACCATCGCAGGCTGGATGACTTATGCTATCATCTACCAAATCAAAGAGTGCTCCAGACTTGCTAAATGGGACATGAAATGGCCTTATGCAGCTTGAGCACAGAAAAGGCAAGGACTATGGTACAAGCCACAATGCAGAGAGAGTCTCTTCCTCCCTAGGACCTTAGCTTTCTCAAAGGGAGGTTTGGAAGGTGACAGGAGAGATAGAAATCCTGTGTCAGCCACTGCTCCACAGAGCGAAAGTCTTAGCCAGCAGGAAAGAGAATGGACGCGAGCTGTTTTCCTCTTACGGTTAGCATCTGGCATGGTGGGAAGGGTGGAGGGCGTCTCTCTATGAACCAGAACAGCCAGAGTCAGCCCTCTTCCCCCTGCCACCCACTTTATTCCCTGGGACTCTTAATTGCCCGTCTCCTCATGTCCAATTCCAGATGCTCCCCCCCACTCTTCTTCCAGCTTGCTGCAACCAGGCCAAGTATTCTCTTCTATTGCCATATTAGAAACAAGGAGAATGGGGTTAACCTCTCAATTCCCTATAACTCAAATGGCCAAAGAGAGGAAGAACAATGGTCCTTTCCTTTGCTTTGGGCCCCCTGAGAATCAGCTGTGGCCCAGCTAACTTTCAGCTTGGAGGCTGAGAGTCAGGGACCAGAAGGACATGGGCAAATGTTATGAGGACTCTGAGACTAGAGTCTGGTCCTAGATCTCCTCTGGGATGCTGACTGTGTTGTCTTGTATCACATTACTTCCCTCAGCATCTAGTGCTATACATGGAACATACTACATGGAACATGCCTGGAACATACTTGAGAAGGGCCTTTTAGTGTGATCTGGCAGCACAGAATTGTCTTCCATGCTAACATAGACCCCCCCGCCCCTTCCTTTTACAATTCTCAAGCATTGTTGCCACTAGCTAGATGTTTTGGGCAGCTTGAAAATTTTCTGGCAGCTATTTTGATTGAACATACCACAGAGCAGAGAGTGTAGTCTGTGTTACTTTGGAAGGAGCTTATTCCATGATTGCAAAATTCCTGTTTTAATTCTTAGAAGGCCATTAAAACCAAACTCCTTCTATGTGAAAGGATGACCTTGCATCAGGTGAATCCTCCCCGGGGAATGGGAACTTATTTCATCAAAAAGCAGTCTATCTTTTCTTTTGACTGTTATGCCACTAGAAACTTCTACCTTCTCAAGTGCTGAATGTATTTGTAGAGCATACTTTCACTGGTGTTACTCCACTCCTTTGGGATATCTGGTATTTATGAGACATAAGTAAATAAATAAAGTTATAGGTGAATATTTTGTGTTATATGAGATAAATGTGATATTTTATTTCTTTTTGTTTATTTGAATAATATAAATAATCTAAGCTTATTTTCTATAATAAACATTTATGTTAGTTAAAAAAAATAATGATACAGGTTCTAACAAATTTCTCTGAACCCCCTGACCTTTCAAGGACAGCAGTCCTTTGGCTGGCTGGATGTGCAGGGGCCTTCCCTGGCCAAAGAGAGGAAGAACAATGGTCCTTTCCTTTGCTTTGGGCCTCCTGAGAATCAGCTGTGGCCCAGCTAACTTTCAGCTTGGGGGCTGAGAGCCAGGGACCAGAAGGACATGGGCAAATGTTATGAGGACTCTGAGACTAGAGTCTGTAGGCATGGCCCTTTGGCTAAAAAGGCCAGTTGTATTTCAAGGGGGTGGATCCTCTGAGCATGATGAGCAACTTACTGTGCTCCCTCACAGCTGGCATGGACTGACTGTAAAACAAGCCAGTTTAGGCAAGGTTCTGGATTATTCCATCATCTCAGCTATGGACACCAAAGGAGACTTGGTACAAACTGACACTTAATTTTGTACTCAAATCTCTTCACTCACAAAATAAGTTAATATAACAACCTATTACCTTGTGATCCCTCAAATGTCTGAGAAAATTAATGTCAGGCTCTCCAGTTACTCTAGAAGAAAGGGTGAATTGCAGTTAGAATTACCAATCCTTAAAGAGCCAGTGTGGAGTTATTGTGTGAAACCGAGAACTAATTGCCTATAAATAATAGGAACCAATGAACAGTTCATATTTTATGTTTTTATAGTGTGCCAAGCACTGCTCTAAGCACCTCACATGAATTAGGACACTGTGCCCTCAGAATAACCCTATGTGGTAGGTATTATTATTATCCCTATTCTTCAGTGAGAAAGCCAAACCCCAAAGAGGCTAAGATTTCATACTTGATGCAGTCTAGAAAGTGAGGGACATTGTCAGCCCTGCTTTTCAACCTGGTGAGCAGCCATGCAGAACACTCATGGATTCATAGCAAAGCATGTGTACAAGCTTATATACAAAAGTGTATGTTCATATTGACCTGGATCTTTTTTTTTTAAAGTCTGGTTTACCTTATGCTGCTGATCACCCACAAGTACAGGATTAAAACAGAGAGGACAGATTGGGGAGACTGATTGAAGTGGGAACTCAAGGCTGAAAAGAAGCTAAGGAATGTACCAGGCAGCAAGCATGCAAAGCAGAAAGATGGTGCTGACTTAAAAATAATAATTCCTCCAGTGAACCAACCTTGTGTGAATCCTGATAACCTCTCCTTGGGCTCCCACCTGCCCATGACTTTGGAGACACAGAGGCAAAGTGGTCTTCAGTGGCCAACTTTATAACTTTGCCTGGGGAAAAATTAGTGCCTCACCTCATGCCCTAGATATCTATATCTAGAGCCTCAAGCAACATAGACCCAGTCAGAGCCCAGGCCAAGGCTCCAGAGTTCAGTGATAGAACAGGAGGATGCAGAGACCTGGGTACCAAGTCCTAATGTGTGAGATGTAAGTGCCTAATGAGTCACAGAATGGAGACCTCCTCTTTTCATAAGGTATAAAACTGAAGTCAAAGAGGTTGAGCCATTTACCTTAGATCACACAACTAGTTAATGCTTTATTCATCTTTGTTTCCCTGAAGTCAAGCATGGAAGGCACTTGGTAAAAAATTAATTAATTATCTGTGTGAGTTTAGGGAGGCTATTTAACCTTCCTGGTTTTTGTTCTATCAACTGTGAAATATGTCAAATAATTCCTGCTCTATATGCCCTACAGAATTATTGTGAGATGAGGATCCAATAAGATTTGTCCCTCGCCCCCTACCATCCCTCCAGCTACAATCACTGGCAGGCAAGAAGAGAGGCACACTGTCTTTCCTCTTTCTCCTTCTTCTCCATTTTATAGATTTTGAAACACATCATCACGACGATTGAGCCAAAACTAGACATTGAAATAGGAGAGGACTTCGACTTAGGCTTGGGTAGGAAACCAGAGAGGAAAGTCAGTTGAGAAACTTGGGAGGGTTTTGTTTTTGACATCTTTTTCAAAAATTAGCTCAATTTTATTCCTGTCATAAGGAGAAAAATAAAGTGTAAAATAGTTTTTGCCTATTGAGACACCTTAGAGATTACCCGACCAATCACTTTATTTTAGAGATGAGGACTTGAGAGAAAAACGAAACCTGCCCCAGGTCACGCAACTGGTTCCCACCAAGTCTCCTGACTCTCACTCTTCTCGTGAAACAATCGCTTTTACACGGAGCTTCCAGAAGGGAGGGCGCTGTCCTTGGCAAGACTCAGACCTGTTCTAAAGAGGCTGGTGTCTATGGCCACAGCATGCTTACTCATAGCTGGGCAGATGACTTGCTTCTGGACTCAACCCCCTCCACCACTATTTAGTTGTGCAGCCTTGCATTTCTTTAAAAGGGATGTCTTGGGGTTCCCAGGGGCCTCCTCAATACAAATACAGCCTTCTTGACTTTTGAGTTTCTCTTGATTCTTACAAGTCTGGTGGGACAAGTCCAAATGCTCAGTCCTTGTGATGTCTGTGACACTCTACTCTTCCCTTTTCACAGTGGCCTCTCTGACCACTGTTCCCCTGGGGACCCTCCTCCCTCCTAGCCTGGATATAAGCAGAGGAAATCCCATGGCCTCAGCAGTAATCCATAGACAGAAGACCCCTCCACTTTAGCTCAAGCCCCACTCTCTCTACTGAACTCTAAATATACATTTCCACATTTTGTAGCCCTCTACCAACCCTACCAGTCCAAATGAGCATGTGCCTCCCCATCCCACGTGTCCTTCCTTGGCTGCCCATCTCCACCCCACATGACCTCTTCAGCTACCTGACCTAGAAGCTTCCCACTCCTTCCTCTATCCTGACCCCAGCTCCAAGTTCTTCCTGCCGGTCCCGCATTTGCCATGCTTCTCAATGTATCCCATTCTCTCTATCCTTGCGGCCACAATTCTCTCTCTGGCAGCATAGCCATTATCTCCCAGCATCCAAGTATCTTCCCACCCAACTCATTCTGCATACTGTTGTCAGTATTGTCTTCCTAGGGCTCAGATATGATCAGGCACTCTACTGCTCAGTAACCATCAGTGTCTCCATGTTGATTATAAAGTCAGTTCAAATTCATGAGCCCGGCATTGCAGATTGTTACATGTCCTCATCTCATTGTGATAGATTTCCAGAACACTCATTATGTGCCAGGTGCTTTTGAATTACTGCATGTGTGCTAAGTACTGACATTTTGAAGTTATAAATAGAAATAATATGCGTGTGTGCACTAATATTTTCTGTCTACGGCAAAATGGTTTTTAAAAGTTCCATGTTTAAAAGAATCACTAAATGATGAGGAAACATAAACCAATATGGGAATTATTAATAATTGGCATTTTTGAGTACTTACTGTGTGGATCAGTCAGTGGGTTACAAGTTTACACGCACTGGTTTATTCAAATGTCACAAGGAACCCATGAGTCATTTTTATGGCTCATTTACAAAAGTCACTTTACAAATGAAAAAACTGAGTACTAAGGAGGTTAAGTGACATGCCTGTTGTCAGAGACCAGGAACCTAGGTATTTCTAATTTCCAGCACCCTGCACCTCACCTTTCTACTCTACTGCCTCAGGGTATGTGTTACTCCATCTCCACCCACCCCCATACTTCATTTTCCTGACTGCACGACAATAGGGGATCTAGAAAGCGATACCTGAAGTGTAATGCATAAGATTATTGTTTAAAATTTCAAATTTTAAATGGGGAAATGAGGAGAGGTTGGTCAAAAGGTACAAACTTTCTGTTGTAAGAAGCACACGTTCTGGAGATCTATTATATAGCATGGTGACTATATTTCATTATCATGTATTGTATACTTGAAATTTGCTAAGATAATAGATCTTAAGTGTTCTCATGCAAAAAAAATTTAAAGGTAACTGTGAGGTCATGGATATGGTAATTAACTTAATTATGGTAATAATTTCACAATGTATATGTATACCAAATGATCACTCTGTACACCTTAAATATATACAATACTTATTTGTCAATCATACCTCAATGTGGCCGCAAAAAAATTCAAAAAAAATTTTGGGGGGATAGTGTTAATAGAAGGCATTGTAAATCTCATGACAAGACAAGGCCAAAGTCCAGCATTTTGAAGTACTTGTTTTGGCTGGGATTCAAATCTCCTATGAAACAATGACAATAGCCTCTGTTGAAATGTTGCATCTCAGATCACAAAGCACTTTCCCACATTCTCTCCCTGAATTCTCACCATGACCCTGAAAGGTGTTACCAGCCTAATCATTCAAAATAAATAAATTGAGGTCATAGAGTGAAAGAGACTTGCTCAAGGTGACACTGCTTGTGACTGGCTAATTTTCGACTGCTCCATATTGCCTCTTAATAACACCACTTATTCTTGCATATAAGGCATTCTCTGACAGATCTCATTTTACAGAGCTTTTCACAGTGTGGGTAACAGTCACTGGACTAGAACCACATAAAATGGTCATTGCACAGGAACATTAATTGCAGAGGATTCGCTGAATCCAGAAGTCTTCCCAGGATAGAGAATGGCTCTGCTGAAGCATTTCAGCCTGAAAGGACTTGCTGTAATGGGATTTCACCTGACTGTTTAGCCATTGCTGCAAATTCTACTTCAAAGAAAGGTCTCTCTGAACAAGTAACTATTGTGGCTGTTTCTCTGAAGCTGGTATTCCAGAGCAAACCAGAGATTAGAGGAGTTTCTCTTTGGATTTAGAGAGAGAAAAGGCAAGCTAGGGACCCACGTAATCGAACCACCCTACCCCAGTGGTGGTGTGTCTTCTATTTCTGATTCAATGTGCCCACCTGGTTGTTATCACATATGGCCAGATTCACAGCCTGGGAGGACAAACCAGACTTTCCAAAGACTAAAACCACCCTGGGGCTGTGGTGGTCCTCATCAGATAGGGACAAACCACAGTTCTCATCAGGAAAGCTGGGGAGGGGATGGAGAAGGGCTCACAGAGCTTCTGATCACTCTGGGTGCCCTTGGGCAAACTTACAGAAACCCTATCCATCAAAACTGCTCACCCAGAGAAAACGATCAATGACGAGCAGCCCAGAGTTACCCCATACAACAACAGAATGATTCCAGGTGCAAAAGGGTGATGCCTGTGCATGCAGGGTCAGCTGTCAGCACTCACAGAAGGAGGCAAGGAATCGAAGTGTGAAAGGATTCCCCACCAACACACACACACACATACACATACACACACACTCTCTTCTTACATCATGGTTACCAAGGCAACCCAACATGAGTCATCATATCTCAAGGTGGATTAGCAGAGCAGTAGAAAGGCTTTTGTTTATTTTTTCAAAGCTTTTCTCTTTCTTTCCTCTTAAATAGCTTGGTTTGATGTTGATAATATCCAAGTACCTCTCTTACCCTCAAAATCCTAAAATCAGTGTGTTTAGCTCATTTAGTCTTAGAAAGCAATCAACTTTTAAAAAAATATCAGGCCGGGGCGGGAATCCGGAGATTAGCAATAATGCCACAATTGGCAGAGGTTTGAAATGATTTCCAGAACTATGAGGGCGGTCACGTAGAAACCATTTCTTCTCTGCTCTTAGTTCTTCCTACCCCTGAGAGGCACCTGGCCTTCCCGGAGAGCTGACCCTCCCAGCCTCACTCCTGTAGCGTCTGTGCAAGCAGGCACAGACTAGGCCCTGGGGAGAAGCAAGCTTGCAGACTTTCTATTTTGGGCTCTGAGAGTGCTTCACAGCTCATTGACTGTGTGTGCTGAACGGGAAGGTCCTCCTAGAAGGACCACATACTGGAGAACTTCACCAAGAGCAGAAATAAATCAGCAGAGAAAATGAGATGACAAGTCACAGGGGCAAAGCACAATATGAAAACATAGGTCCATTCTCCAGGTCTGAGCGTAGAACACTCTCCTCTGGAGATTATACCTGGATTTGCTCACAGTATCTTGAGACATCCCATGACTGATTTGGAAGTGGGCCCTTTTCCAGCTGGGAACCACTGGCACGAGTTACTGAACTTGCCTTGAATAATAAACCTTGTCTCCAGAAATCACAGGCTATGGGTTCAAATCACTTCTTAGTAAGTAATTAGTAGTTGAAAGCAAGCACTTTGAACTCAACGAAAGAAGAAAGATGGTTTCCTGGGTGCCAGTACACCCAACCTTTGCTCTTCCTTCCGCCTTAGCTCAAGGTACCCTTGGTTCTTCACCTCTATCTTAGTAGGAGGCCTGAGTGGGTTTTGTTAAAGTGGAAGTATTTGACTTGGTGAAGTCACCTAAAGGTAACTGTTATTTGATGGCAAAACAAAAGAAGCACAAACAATTCCATGTTGGCCAACCTGTCCCCACCTACAGTACAAACAGCAGCTGTCATGACTTTTCATCCTTGACTGTTGTGAAAGGCCTACCAGAGAGGAGGCAAATCACTTCCTGAGTGGAATGCTTCCTGGTATGGCATCTGCAGTCACTAGAGCTGCAAAGTACTGTTTCCATCGTACTGGTGAGAGGATGGGTTTTGTTTGAAAGACATTTTTGAAATAGGATTCACTTTCAAACCTTTTATCTCTAGCTTCCAAAAGTATAAAAGGCCAGCAGATAGTTCACTGGGCCCATGTTGTGCAGAGCTACCTCCCAGGGTCATGACCGTTCTTTTCCTGTTGCTTCAGTTTCAATGTTGAGAAAAGGCAAAGGTTGACTGGCATTAATGCTCAGATGTCTGTAATCCTCACTTCTGACCACCTTTTCACACAGTCTAGGCCAGTGTGGCAGGCTCTGTCAGGTTTCTCATCGACTGCCCTGTCCCATTCTCATGTATACCCAATGGCAAAGTGACTGGGCTGTTATGTGGAGTGAGATCCAAGACATGCTAACAGGCCTGGTCTTACTCACAGGTAGCTCACGGAATTTACATGATTTTAGAAGAGGATTTTTAGAAATTATCCCACCCTTCTTGTTTCATATGAAAAATATTCAGCCCCCCAAGAATCAAATGTCACATAGCATCCTACATGGCAGAGACTAGCAGTTGAACTTCTGGCTTCAAACCCAGAATTCTCAGCATTAAAATTCAGTGAGGGCTGGAGAAAGAGGAAAGGTCCTCTCAAATCTCTCCTGACATTTTCATTGTTTTCTTTATCTAGTTATTATTATTAACAAAACAATAACAAAGATATACCTGGGGATGGGAAAGCAAGGCTTTAAACCCACCAAAATACTAGGATAAATTAATTGCTCTTATCAGTCAACTCCATGAATGGAGGCTCCTGTACAATGGGAGAGCCCAGTGTTGTGGGGTAGAAGTGGGTCCCATTAGGGACTGAGAGAGAAAGGGCAAAGAACCCTGAAGACAAATGCCACTTATATCAAAGCTAGCACCCAATTTTAAGTGAAGAGAGTGGTGGGAAACTTCCAGAACGCATGGCCAGATTGCACTCCCAGATCCAGCTATTCATCAACAAGGAGGTTTAGTGATCATTCTCCAATTTATCTCTGGTCAGCCCATATGACCCTGACTGATTCTCCAGGAAGTGTAAGCCACAGAACTTCTGGTTGCTGAAACACTCACACCCCCACGGAGGGAAATTGGATGACCTTAGCCTTTTGAAATTACCTGCTGCAGCTCTTGGCTCAATTCTGTTTCATTTGTGCTGTCTCCAGTGCCCTGACATTTCCCACTCACCATTGCTCTCATCAGTCTCATTTCCTACCTCTTTGAAAAGGTCTTTATGACCACCTCAGAATAAAAAATAAAAATGCCAAATTATACTTATCCTGCTATAGAGAAATTTGATTCATCTGAGCTCAATCACCTGAAAGTTTGAATAGGTGGATTTTTGTGGTTGTTCTCACATTCAGGTTTCAGAAGAGGAATGATTCCACTTTGTGAAATCATTTGTAACTATTTTGCTCTGCAAAATTCCCACAAACTCACAAAAAGAGTTTTTCTCATCCTTTCCTACCATGTCAGAATAATAACTGAGATGCTTCCAGTACCACTGACCCAAAACATCTGTTTTCTAGAGCTGCATTACCTTGGCTACTACATTTCTGAACTCACTGGCAGTGTCCTTGATGTTAGACACCTGGAATAGTCCCAACAAGGAGGCTTTCTGGTTGGGTAATTTCCTTCTGGTTGCAGCTGGTATGACTTCCTTTCCTTGCCTTTCCTCTTAGTCTTTCTGCTCCAAATCTCTAAGTGTGAGGCTCAGAAGTTGTACCTGGCACAGAAATTCTTTCCTTCGCCCAAATCCTTAAGCCCAGTGGGTTCATCCTGACTTATATGATTTATCTCACTTTTGTGAATTCTTCTGATTTTCAATTGTTTTTCTCATCTATACTTTAATGTACCTCTTGTTCTGCTTAAACTGCCTTCAGGCTGCTTCTGGAATTATCTATTCCTTTTTCTTTTTTTGAGTTGGAGTCTCTCTCTGTCGCCCAGACTGGAGTGCAGTGGCCACTCCCGGCCACCACAGGCTTGACCTGCTGGGCTCCGGCGATCCTTCTGCCTCAGCCTTCCATCTATTCCTTTTTCAATTCTGTTCATCATCCTGCTGTGAAGTGACTCCTCCCCAAACTGCAGCTTGGCTGGGAGCTCTTTCATAAATGCCTCCCTTCCAAAGCCAAGGCTAAAGAATAGGATGTTCAAACATTCCTCAGGGGATTCCGTGAGCAAAGGTGAGCCTCCAGTGCTTGGCAGAGCCCACAGGGAAGGTTGAATGAAGCTCTGTTAGTCCCTAAAGGAAGGCAGGTAGTGGCCCTGGGTGCTGCATTGAGAAGTCATTGTAGTGTCCCTGGCGCAGTGTTTACGTGCTTGCTAATGAGCTGGCATTACAGGATCCACTCTAGAACACAGCACCTGCTTCCAGAAGGTTCTCTAGTGGCCAGGGTTTGTGGCTATCTGCAGCTTGCTCTCCAGAAAGAGTGCCTCCATTCTGATATCAGGCCTCACAAATGTACCTTTGCATGCACTAGCTATGATTTTTCAAAAATCATATAAATTTGACTTTGGGGTAGACAGAAGAGTAGACCTTAGAGTCAGACTGAATTGAATTCAAACTCTGACTCAGACACCAGATATATGTGGACCTTGGACAAATGATTTTAATTCTCTAAAATCCCAATTTCCTCATCAGTAAAATGTGAATTAAAATATCAGGTGATTTATAGAGTTGGTATGGATTAATTAAGGTTAACATTTTTTTTGAGTTGGAATCTCACTCTATCGCCCAGGCTGGGGTGCAGTGGCACAATCATGGCCACCCCAGCGTCGACCTGCTGGTCTCCGGCGATCCTTCTGCCTCAGCCTTCCAGGTAGCCAGAACTACAGGTGTGTACTACCAAGCCTGGCTATTTTAAAATTTTATTGTAGAGACGAGGTGTTGTCAAGTTGCCCGGGCCAGTTTTGATCCCATGGGCTCAGGCAGTCCACTCACCTCGGCCTCCCACAATGCTGGGAGTATAGGCTGAGCCACTGAGCCCGGCCTAAAGGTTAACATTTAATAAGACCAAAAAAAAAAAAAAATCAAACCCAAATTATTAAACAATTGAATTAACACCTAAAAAGCACTTGTTTGGGGCCAGGCTTTACTTCTAAGCACTTTACATATATTAAATCATTTTCTCTTCTATTACTTTTAAGGGTCCAGTGCTATTACAATCCCCATTTTACAGATGAGGAAACAGACACATAGAGATTAAATCATCTGTCCAATGTCCAGCAACACCTTTAGACCCTGGAAAGCTCAAGGGATCTGAGTGGCGGCTCTGCTCTGTCTCTTAGGCCCTCCCATACCCTAGGGGCAATAGGACCCCTGGGAGCCTTGGTCCTTATTTCTCTCCAGTACTTTATTCCTCACTTGTTGGGGGTGACCAGCTGCCCAAGGAGCTTAAAGACCTGAACCCAGAGGATTTTTCCAGAGCCCTGAATTGAACCCAGATTCAACAGGGTTTCCTACTAAGCAGATTATGCCTGCTGGCCAGCAGAATATCTCTTTCACAAGATTGGATGAGGCCCTGGAATGGTGCTGACACGATTTTAAGGTGAGTCATATGCCTGCAATCCCAGCATTTTGGGAGACCAAGGCTGGAGGATCACTTGAGGCCAGAAGTTTGAGACCAACCTGGGCAACACAGTGAGACCCATCTCTACAAAAAATTTTAAAAAATAGCCAGATATGGGGGTATACATGTATAGTCCCAGCTACTCAGGAAGGAGGCTGAGGTGGGAGGATACCTCAATCCAGGGGTTTGAAGCTGTAGTGAGCTAGCATCATGCCACTGCACTTCAGCCTGGGTGACAGAGAACTGTCATCTGAACAAAGAGGAGGAGGAGGAGGGGGAAGAAGAGGAGGAGGAGAATAAAAAATAAATAAAATACATTTTTAAAAAGATGACTCAAACTTCTGCATGGAGATGAGATTCTGTAAAAATACTTGCTCAGGGCCGCATACCTCGCACAGCCCTGCAAGGTACAGCTGCTCAGGAACAGCAGCCTGGGCCTCTAGTACTTGTGCCTGCCGTGTGCAGGGCGGGCTCACAGTAATCGCACAATAAAGTGGAGCTATTGTTAGATTTCAAGTGCCTTGGGGAGTTTGAGCTTGAAGCAATCCCATGGTAAAGTAAATCTGTAAAACAAAATGTGATTTGGCCTCTGTTTCTAAGTTTCAATTCAAGTTTTGTAAAAGGAAGCCTATTTATAAATAATTCGGGATGAGAGACGCTGGTTGAGGCTGGAGTATTGCTTCCCTGACTGGCTGACTTTGCAGTGAGAGGAGAAAGGCAGATTTCTTCAATAAAAAAAATTTTGTCTGGGCTGGGCACAGTGGCTTGGGCCTGTAGTCTCAGCACTTTGGGAAGCCAAGGAGAGAGGGATCTTTGAGGCCAGGAGTTCGAGATCAGCTTGAGCAACATAGCAAGATCCCACTTTGGGGAGCCAAAGTGGGAGGGACTTTTGGGGCCAGGAGTTTTAGATCAACTGGAGCAACATAGCAAAATCCTATCCCTTAAAAAAAAAAAAAAAAAAGTCTGGTTTTGTCTAGGTTCCTGGGTGGAAGCTTCCAAACCCTTGGAATTTTCTGAGTTATAGGAGTGTCTTTGTTACTCATAGTAGGCCTGGGATCACACCTGAATATATGCTGACCATCCCCATGACAGTTTCAGGATGGGACTGGTCATGCCAGAAAGACCAACCATATGATTAGAGGATTGGGAAAGGAGGAGACTGCAGATAGAGATCAGTCACATGGCCAGTATTTCAGTCAACCATACCTACATAAAGAAACCCTCATGAAATCTCGACAAGTTTGCTTGAGCTTTCCTGGTTAGTCATCATATATGACCAAGAGGGTGGTACTTTTTGACATGGAAGTTTGGACTTTGGGACACTTCCAGACTTTATGAGTCTCTTCATTTGGCTAACTCTGATATCCTTTAAAATAAACTACCATCCAAGTATAGTGCTTTTCTGAGTTCTATGAGTTTTTGTAGCAGATCTCTCACCTGAGGGTGTAGTGGGAATCTGGGGCCTGTGGATGGAGTCTGGAGGTGGAGATTTTATGGGGGATTGTGCTCTCAACCAGGGAATTCTGTACTAACTCTGCTACTTAGCATCAGAATCACATTGTCACAGGAAGGCAGAAAGCTCTGCCCAGTGAGGCTGTGCCCAAGCAGGGAGATGGTGGAAAGGGCGGTGGGACAGCCTGACCCCCTGTGTTGTATGTTTAGGACTCTCTACCACCATCTTGACCTTACTAAGCATTGTTCTCTGTCCTCGACTCAACATCATCCCCTGCCACAGCTAAGGCCATGTTTGAAACACACAAAGTCCTCTCAAAATCCTCCTATCTTCTTTCTTATTCATAAACCCTAGATATTATCTGATGACACATGGAGGAAAAATAATTAAGCAGATTAAATTGTCATATGATACATCATGTACCTGCATTTAAACTCTCTTTTAAGGACCTCAAATATCTGACACATGTGTCCACAAGGTATTTTTAAAAGGATGAAATCTTTTCCTCCTGAGTTTGGACTTTGTCTAGGTGCCCTTTTTTGGTCAGTAGAAGCACATGATGAATTGGAAATGACATCAAAGTGGAGACAAATGCCCTTAATCATCTCAGTCATCTCAGGCTCCCTGGAGTGTGGGGCAGGCAAGGCAGGGCCAGGCCGGTTGTCAGGACCTATCCTAACTTTCTAGGGCTCAGAATGGGCCTTCAAGTCCAATGGGAAATGAGTGGAGTGAGAAACTGGAATTGAAGAAGGAACCCAATCAAACAGGCTGGAGGAAAACTGATCTGATTGGCGCATCTCCACGAAGGCTCACCCCAAGTGCCCAGGGGAGCACATGGTGTCAGATCTTAGCATTCTTGGCTTCTTGCATATGGCCTGACTGGGCTCTCATAGACTTGGGAGGGATGGGGAAAGAGGCTTTAGCACATCCCCCTGGGAAAGTCTGTGGTTGGCTAGGTTCGGCAAGAGGGGCTTCACGTTGGAATCTTCATCTTTCAAGTCACTCTGTCAATTGTTGTACCTTGTGAGTGCTAACATCCCGATGATGTGGATTTTTCAGGTCAGCTTGGGCTTCAAGAGTGTCCACTCAATGAGTCATCGAGGGGCTGGTAAGCCTAGCTCCAGAAGTGTCAGTTCTAATGGACTGGCAAACCAAGCCCTGACAGTGTTGCCATTCGGTGGGCTGGCAAGCCTAGCTCCCGGAGTGTCTCAGCTTTGGAGTCTCGCCTTATTCCCACAGCTCTCCTGGTTCATCCAGCTCCGTTGACTGGCAAGCTAGCCTCTGGGGTTCATGGCTCCTGGGCTCCGAAGATCTTCTGACGATCTTCTGCAGCTCTTCAGGGTCGAGGTTCTTGTCTCATGCCTAGGAAGAATGAGGGACACAGACAGCCGGAAAGTGAGAAAGCAGGAGTTACTGAGGACAGAAAAGCTCCCACAGCAGCAGGGAATCTCAAGGGGTTGCCCATCTGGGGCCAAAAATCTGGTGCTTATATAGCCCTAAGTCCAAGCCAATTGGCTAGCGCTAACTGTGAGCTGTAGCTGTTCTGATTGGTCAGTATTAAGGTAGGGAACTAATGGTGAACTGATTGGTTGTTTTTTGATCCCAGCAGTGAGTACTTAAGCTTTAGCTTGAGTGGCTCACAGGGAGCTTGTTTACCAATACTGAGCCTGAGAGACCTGCTAGAGTTCGCTACATTGTTACCAGAAGAACTGGCTGTCTGTCTACCTAGCCTTTTTCTAGCTATCTCCTGTCTCACTGACACCTCAAACTTACCTGTTGGCTTGAATCAACTTAAGTCATTTGGATGATTCCACAGTGTAGAAGAACATACAGCCCTATGTCTAAGCAGAGAGGATGATGCCTCTAGCTCTGATGGAAGGAGGAGAGAGCAATAAAAAGGGGAAACCCTGTGTCTCCTTCACCTGCCTCCGCCTCCTAACACTCTCCTGTCTTGTCTACTGACAATTATAGCTCTTCAAACAACCTATTCATTTCTCCACGTTGTTTTCCAGGAAACCAAACACATTAGAGAGCCGAAATCTTGGAATGTTCCACTTTGTACCTGTATTTTCTGACACAGATGGAGCCAGTAAATGTTATTTGATGAAGCAGGTTTTGGTTAGTTCTATAAATTGAAATTTACAATGAACAAACCTCATTAAAATGTCACCACAGCCCCAAATTCAGGTCAAATGGACACAATCCCATGCTCTTTTCCAAATCTAGGCCTCTTGTGAGAGAAAGCCTATCTATGGGCGGAAATTAAGGAAGGCAAGGAGATAGATAGGAGTGTCTGGAGAGCACATCAACATCATTTCCAAGTGTCCTTAATCGCCACTGACCACATCGATTGGATAATGACAAGGAGAGCTGGTTTGATTCCAAAAAGAGAAGCCACACAGAGGAGGCAAAAGGCAAAAGGAGTACTTAATTTTTATGAACCTGTTGGCTGGTGTTCAGTATTATTATTTCATGTTGTCAATCTTGTCTTTTTATTTTAAACTCAAAATGAACAGCGATACCCAGCCCTTGGCCACAATCCCAGGAGGCAGGTGGGGTATGTCCACATTCTGCCCCTCCCCCATGCCATTCTAGTTTATGAAACACACACACAGCCTTTGTTGAACAGCCTTCTGACAGTCAGACAGTTGCATGTTGAATTTTGGCAACATATAATCATTTTAAATAGGATAAAAACATTATCCTACTGCTAAATATCAGTCATCTCTTTCTCAGGCAATGGCATGTAGGGTGTCTGACTTAGGGGCCATACATAAATCTGGACAGGACCCCACGTAAAGCAATCTTGTCCTTTTCCCCCTAAGCTTCCACACCACCTCCAGTTACTCTGCTGAGCTTACAATTTGGTTGCTAGGTCAGCAGAAGGTGAATGGTTTCCTACGTGGGTGAGACAGAGTGGTTGCAAAATGCATATCTTGCCTCAACTCAGCAAATGGTGCCCCAGCTGCCAGGGGTGCGCAGCATATTGGAGGCTATGATTCAGGAGGGAGCATGAGGTGAATTGCATTGTCAAGCACAGTATTAAGTGGCTGAGACTGCCCAGCAGCTTTTCCTCCATTCTGTTTCCTTCTCCAAACAAATCAATTCCATTGGCAGGAACCAGACAGAGGTGTCCTCATAGAGTCATGGAGTGTTACGTTGGAAGGAGGCATTTGGATCGGTCCCTACTCTTTAGAGATGAGGGATTTATTGTCCAGAGTATGAAGGACAATTTTTTTTGGTTTATTTATTTTTTGTTTTAATGAGAGAGGTGATTATAGGGGATCTTAATCTGGCCAATGAGAGTGTGTGGACATTTTTCCAGGAAAATGGCTGGAGTCATAAATACAAAATAAGAATAGTTCTTATGGTGCATGAGGGGAAAAGATTCAAACCTGATAATCCTAAACCCTAGAGAAATGCACAATATGGTAATAACTTGGACGAGTTCCCTGACAATCCAATTATCTTACTTCAGTTTTAAAGCCATGTGTCCTGGTTAGAGACACTGTTTGATGGCTCCCACTCTACTTTGGTGCTGATATCCTTAGTTCATCTTGAACCACATGCAATCATTCATTCATTTGATGAGCACACATTAACTATCCACTGTGTGATAGAACCCGGGGAACAAAAGATCTAGGAAAGCATTTTATTCACTTTCAGAATCTTCTGGATGTGCAAACTTTTTTTTTTTTTTAATGGGAAGGACTCAAACAAGGCAGTTTCTCTTACAAGACACCCTATGGCTTTCATGAATAGCCCAGTTTCCACTTCTCTGTTTGGTAAGAGCCAGCAGCCATCAAAATCACATGAACTTATTATAAATGGTGAACATTTATTTCAAACATTAAATGATGGAAAGTAGTAGTAAGTATCAGCTGTGTAGTATTTTATGTGTGCAAAGTGCTTCACCATCATTTTTTATGGCTTGTGCTACATAATAGTCATGTGTGAGTTGGACTGGAATAGGCTGTCCTTTAGAGTTAGGAAATGACAGCAGTGCCCATGGATATCAGTGACCTCTTTAAATGCTATTTGCCTTGGTGTTTGAATAAAGATCATCCCATTTTTTAATTTCTTAGAATTTGCATTCTGCACATTTAGGTTTGGTTCATCCAGTCTTTTTATAATGGTTCAGATTCCAAACTCGAATTCTAAATTGTGCAGGTGACATCTGAGTGCAGCTGCCAAGATGAGCCATGGCAGACTTGACCCAACCCTTTTAGCCTCCATCATGATCAATATCTGTTGCCAACATTTCACTGGAATTCCATTTCATCATATATCCTCCAAGGTCAGGGAAAGGATCCCTTTTGTCTCCACTCCCCTTTCCTTCTAAGTAAGTGATCTTTGGAGTGGTCCTTGTTTGACTATCACCACCCACACTTTGGGTCCAGGTTTCTTGGGAATCCTAGTCATAATGGGACCACCAAAGACCAGCTTGTCAATAATAAGGGATACTTCCCCATTATTTTCTTCTGACAACCTACAGTTTGGAGTAGAGCTTCTGGGAGGCAAGAGGAAAGATCTTGCAAAATCTCACTCTTTTGTTTCCTCTTTTTCATTCCTTCAAGCAAGTATTCTTGATCACTGTACTACTCTGGGAGTAAATTGGTGATCTAGAGGGACTGGTCCCTGCCCATGAGAAGCACAGTCTAGTGGGAACCCAGAATGGTCAGTGGACAATTACCAGTTTAAAGATGTTGATGTTTTGAGAGTGCTAAGGGCTATGGAGCAGAAAGGATGGACACCCACCTCTGGTCTGGGGGATCACAGGCTTCCCAGAGGAAGCAGTCTAGGGGCTCTGTACTTTGTAGTTAGGTTGGATATGGCAGTGTGTCTTTTGCTTGGGAGAAACTTTGAGTCTAGATAACCAAGGAGAGCCAAGGGGGTGGTCCCAGGGAAATGAAGTGAAGAGTAGGTTACTTAATATTATCTTTAAGCTCTAAACAAGGAGGAAAGGAAGGAAGGAAGGAAGGAAGGGAGGGAGACTTCCTTTTGCTTTGCCATGACCCAAGCATAAGTCTTATTCAGGGACAAGAGGAACTTTTGGTTTACTTCCCGCAACATATCTCTTGACATATGACAGACAGCTGGGCAAGGCTTAGATCCAGCAAAAATACCATCTCTCACAAAGTCTGAAAGTACTAGATGAGCCCCTTTTAAAATCACTGCTGACGAATGCCACAACTAGTCTCAGTGCTGAAAGGTGAATGAACTCAAAAGAGGGAGTCAGGAAACAGCTTTTTATTTAATTTGATGTGTGAACTTAGCTGGTCATTTGACTGATTGGGGCCTTACTGCCTCATTTAACTTAGAGGATTACCTGCCCTGCTTACTCAACAAGTTTGTTGGGAGGATAAAAAAATCACATAATAAATATGAAAAGTTTAAAATATAGAAAGATAAAGCCCAGAACTGTATCCAAAATGTTTTCAATGTGTTCATTTGCTTCTGCTACTAGGTTAGGTATTCCTCTTATCCACTGACTGCTGAGTGTCCAAGCTGTCCCCTCTCTTACTCTTGATTGTCAGACACTGTCCCCTTAACTCACCACCCCATATTACTTGATCAGCAGCTGCTAGTCATATTGTCATGCTGCGTCATGTCAAGCACTGATTCATGTCATCACTTAATACCTTCAAAATATTCAAATGGCCCCTTTGCTTTGAGGCTCATGATCCCATATCCCTCAAGTCTATTCTGAGCCAACACCAGTGGAGTGTGTCCCCAGTAGGGACCCAAAGAGGAAGTCTTTGTCTCTGGGCACTATAGTCCTGAGTTATCCCACTGCACCCAGCAACATTCTTCCAGCTAGGGAATATATTTCTTCATTCCTGAGATGGTCTCTTCATGCACTTACTGCATGAATTGCGGCTGTTTTGACAATAATGAGGGAAGTACTATATCACTTCCTCCATATTCTCTTGTCTGTCTTTGGGCAGGGTTACACATGGAGTTCAAGCCAACTGGCTCATTAACATAATCAATGTGACCTTGATTGTGCCCTGACCAGCTCAGCTGACTGCCTGGCACAAGGCAAGTACTCAGTAGGCACTTGTCAAACATATTGGACATTGTTATGGCTCCACTACCTCAGAATATAATAATATTTGGAGACAGGGTTTTTAAAGAGGTAATTAAGATTTAAAAAGACCATTAGCTTGAACCTTAATTCAATATGACTGGTGTTCTTATAAGAAGAGGAGATTTGGACACAGATGTGTACACACACAGTAATGACCATTTGAGGACACAATGAGACAGCATCTGTCTGAAGGTCAAGGGAAGAGGTCTCAGAAGAAACCAAACCTGCAGACACATTGGTCTTAGACTTCTAGCATTCAGAACTGTGAGAAAATAAATTTCTATTATTTATGCCACCTAGTCTGAGGAATTTTGTTATGGCAGCCCTAGCAAACTCATACAGAACACATAAAGCTAGTAATCATGTCACAGACCACCAGTCTGTTGCAGTCTGGAAATTATAGTCTTAACCAGCAAGTAAATGATTTGACCATAATGAAGTTCTGGTGGAAAATATTTAGAGTCTATCATAGTTTCTTGGACTGTCTTACGAGCCCACTAGAAGTCCTCAGAGATAGTTGACCAGTAGTATATAAAACACAAGGTTTCATAATAGGAAAGCAGGGACTGCTCTCTGGATATTTATGAGCTCTCTTTGAATTAGATTAGGATAAAAGATTATTTTATTTATTTTGAGTCGAAGTCTCACTTTGTTTTCTAGGCTGGAGTGCAGTGGCACTATCATGGCCACCACAACCTTGACCAGCTGGACTCAGGCAATCTTTCTGCCTGAACCTTCCAAGAAGCTAGGACTACCACTGCCACTCCTGGCTATTTTTTTTTAAATTGTAAAGATGAGGTCTTGCTATGTTGTCCAGGCTAGTCTCGAATGCCTCGGCTGAGACAATGTTCTAGCCTTGGCCTCCCAAACTGCTGGGATTATAGGTGTGAGCCACTTCACTCAGCCTTATTTTCCATTTTACAGAAAGGTGACTTGGATTATGCATTGAATCAGTAGTAAATTTAGACTAGAATCATAGGTTACATATTTTCCAACCATAATGTGCCTTCACTGATCTTCGCTCCCTCTCCTTCCTCATCTTTACTTACTTTTCAGCAGACGGCAAACCTTAAAAAGCATACGTAAGTATAGCATATAGATATTGTAAAGTGGGGTAAGGAGTCAACTTGAAGGGTAAGCTACTATTTAATAATAGGAAAAAACTGTGAAAGCATTTTTGCCCATGTAGTCTCGGCAGCTGGGACAAAATCTCAGAGCTCGACGGATTAATTATACCACATCTCTCCTCGGAGATTTGAAGCTGAATTAAAGGAAAACCATAATGAGCTGCCAGCCGACTGTCCCCAGGCATCCAGACAACAGAGTGAAGCATGCTTGTTGGGAAGATGATCAGAAGAGGCACTTGGACCCTGGAAGGGTCAAGAATGCTGCTCTCTCCTGAGATGTGAGCCCTGCAGGCTGCATGCCCCTACCCCTACCTCCCTGGAAGGAGTCTGTGTTGGCTGCCTGTTTCCCTCCAGGGCCTGCTTGATGCTGCCCTGACCAGTGGCCTCCATCTCCAGGATCCTACTTGCTCTCCTCTTCCTCCATTCATCCGGAACAAGCCTTACTGAAGGCCTACTTTGTGCACAGCTGCCAAAAGCTCAAGCCGCATCCTTCACATGGGGCAGTATGGGGAGAATTTCTGCATGGGTAGTGAAGACTGGATCCTGTGGATCCTGCAATCATTCCTGGGGATTCATCTTCCCCAGGGTCTCTCTTCCCTGATTACGACCACCACCCTCTATGCTGGCCTTTCCACTTCTAGGATCCCTGTTTCTAGGTTCATAGGCACTCCAGTCTTAAAATAGCTCCCTGAGTGACCCATGGCACCTTCTTCTCCAAAATCTTCCAGTGATTTCCCAAAGCGCACAGCAGCTTACAAGACCCTACTCAGACTGGCTCCCTGTTCTCAACTTGGTCTCATCTCCTCTGATTCTCTTCCTTCCCTTTCTGGTACCAACACACAAGCAGCCTTTCTGTTCCTTGAATTTTCTGAGCATGATCTGCCCCACGTTCTTGAGGTTTGTTGCCTGCCATGCAAATGCACATTCTCAGTAAGGCCTTTTCTGACCTTTTATGTTTAAAATCTCATCCCTTAGTCACGAACCTCCAATCCCCTTCCCTACTTAATTTTTCTCATTATTCCCTTTACCATCAGATATACCACATATGTATTTATTCTTTGCCTTTCCTGACTAGAAGGTAAGCCCCAAGAAGGTAAGAAGTTTTTCTTCTTTGTTGCAGTTGCACGAACAACCCAGAACAGCATCTAGAACATTGTGTCTGATATTTGTTGAATGAATGAATGTGCTCAGAGTACAGGTAGTTAATTGGAAAATGAAGATAGGACAGTGGTGTAATAATGGGAATGAATTCGTGTATTCTTTCCTAAGTGACTTATTTGTATGTTAAAAGCAGTCATGTGTTGCATCAGGACGTTTCAGTCAATAGACTATGTATACCTTGTGGTCTCATAAGATTATAATATCGTATTTTTATTGTACCTTTTCTGTGTTTAGATATGCTTATATATGCAAATACTTCCCCCTGTGTTACAATTGCCTACAGTATTCGGTATGATCTTTGGTAAGGGACTTCCCAGAACAAAGAGGAAGTAACTTGACTAGTCAATGTCTAAGTGCACATACATAACCCTGTTACAATCCTGTGCTATAAAACACCCAATCAAAATGCAGGTTTCCATATAAGGAGAACAAAAGGACTTGAATGTGATATAAGGCATCGCCCTGATGCATTTGGGACTCAGCCTTTGGATGTGAACCTGCTGGACCAGTGCTGGCACAAATAAATGCTGCTTCCTGGCGAAGAAGCCTTGGTGTCCCGTCTCTCTGTAAAGGATACTACCACAATCTCATGCTGTGCAGGTTTGTAGCCTAGGAGCAGAAGTACGTATAGCCTAGGTGTGTAGTACACTCTACCATCTAGGTTTGTGTAAGCACACTCTATGATGTTTGCACAATGACGGAAGCATCTAACCATGCATTTCTCAGAATGTACCCTATCACTAAGTGATGCAGGATTGTATCTTAAAGTGAGCCAATTTGTTAACCTCTCCCTAACCATGACTGGGTATTGCTGCAGAATCTGTATTAGGCCATCCTTGCTCACTTCATTCTTCTTCCTTCATTCTCAAGGCGAGTGGTTTCCAACTCCCACCTATGTACACATGACACATTTGCATGGCTTTCTGTAGGCACTGAAGTCGACAAGAGTGAAACATAAAACCATACTCCTTACAGAGCAATAGAATCCTCTCACCTCTCTCACTCCCAGTTACTGGTTTATTCTAACACATAGCTATTATTATCCTCTGTAGAAAAGGGGCTTTTCAAAATTACTTTTTTTCGTATTTATTATTTTTGCCAAGGAGAGATAATATCTTGACATCTTTGAATTTACACTGCTTAAGTTTACCAAACAGAATATACAGTAGAATCTTATTTTTATAGTGTTTGTATGTGTGTACACATTCATGTTTACATAGTTTTATATTTTATGTTTCTCTTTCTCTCTCTCTCTCTCTCTCCCTCTCTCTCTCTCTCTCTCTCTCTATCTATCTATCTATATATATATATATATACTCACATACATATATACAGAATTAAAGAATATACCCGTAGACTAATATTTGGAAATGATGAAAATAATTTGTACCCAACAGTATTTTTCATGATAAGTATATAATATGTATAAGAAGAACACCAATACATTTCTTTTATCTTTTAAAGAAAAGGCGCTTATTTTATTTTGGGCACATGCTAAAGGTCACTTTTCTGGTGTAGGAAAACAAAATTATCCTTTTGAATGTGACTATTATTTTTACTTTGTGATTTTAGCTTTTCTGTCTGACTCAATAAACTAAATAAAGGCAAATTGAAACAGGAGTAGGGTGTTCTCATGTTTCAACTTACACTGAACAACAAACAAGACCTGAGGGCTAAAGTGGGCATGGCTGACTGATGATGCCAGGCTGCCGCATCACTTCCTTGAGAAATTATTCCTGGACTCAGTGCTGGCTGTGGAGTCTTGGAAATCTTGTGACACTGGAACACCTGCCTTGGCGTAATCACAGTTTTTTTTCCATGGCTTTCTCTCCCTCCTCCTCTGGAGAGGATGTCTGGGTTTGTACCTGCCCTTCTTCCTGCTCCTTCTTCCAACAGGCTCCAGGATTTGTTTTTAAACCATATCTACTTCTTCTCCAAACTAGTGATAGAATTCTTGAGAGCCAAGTCACAATAGCCTCCTTCATTCCCCATATACTTCTCTAGTGTTCTGTCATTTGTCTAAAAGGTCTATGCTCTTCTTTGTTTAGCTTTCTGAGTTTATGGCACTGGCTTAGGTGATTTATATATGAGTTGACCATGTACACCATGATGTACAGGGAACAGCTCCCAATAGGCCCGTACTTCACAGGTGCTGAGATAGCCCTACCTGTAAGTGGTAAGACAGATTCTTCCCTTTGAGGGTTTTCCCAATCCTTCTAAAACACATCTTTCAACATGTGAAACTTTTGCTTTTGTGATTTATAGAACATAAACTCGCTTTCTTGGTACTCAGGACCCATGGTTATCTGGTCCTCACCTGTCTTCCCAAGCTAATCTACCAAAAATACCCCCTATAACTCCTCCCCAGGAACCCGGCACTTCTCTTTATGACTCCACTTTGTGTGTTTGTACCCAAGGAACCTCCTCCATAATCTGCTTTATCAATTTGAAGCCCACCTCATCCTTCAGGTTCTCACTCAGATATTATTTATTTCCTGTGACCATTCCAGTTCACTGTGACATTTCCCACTCATTTGGAAATTTTTTACATCATTTGAATATATGAAAAAAAAATAATGATCTCACACTTCCAGGTAATAAGAGATGAACCCAGATGTCTGACAGTCTGTTTTCTACACCTCAATAAAAATGACAAAATTAGAATTATAACCTAGGGATGGATGCTATTTACATGACAGAACTATATGGACTATGTCATGGGTATACCCATCAGACATCTGGTAGACACAGAACCAAGCTGAATAAAAACTACATCATTAGTCAGCGAGGAACCCTGGGGGAGACCGCAGCAGAAACCTTTACTAGAAAGGGCAAGAACTGATAGTAATGTACGTTTTCATCAACCATCTCTCATAAGGAAGATTGGGAGAAGGATTCTTAGGGTAACTAGATGGAAAGAATTCACTCACCCTGTTCATGGTAAAAAAATAAATAAATAAATAAAATTAAAAAAACAGTGTTTAGTCAAGGAAAGAATTCTGCAATAAAGAAGTAGAATATAATTCTCGAAAGAGACATCACTATGATAACCTTTGGAAAAAGGTTCACTAGACGAAAATAGAACTAAATTTTAAAAAGAAGTTTCTAGAACTCCCACAGTCACACTGGTTTCCCCAATCTGTGCAACAATGTAGAAAAAAATCTCCAATTTTCCTGGGCACGAATGACTGTCTGTCCTAGGGCTTTTCTCCCTGTGGAATTTTGGGAAGGACATAGGAGTTGTTTGTTCCAAACACAAAATTTCAACGAATCCCCTGTTTTCTGCCTCAGCTCTTACTCCACTGTCTGATATATTCGTCATCTCCTAGTCTGGGGATTCTCTGGACCATCCCTGACACATCATACAGGTTTCAGCTTCCTTCTGTTTCCCAGTCTCCAGTAATTAGTTACAATTTCATGTCCTTTGATTTCTCTTTCTATTATCTAAATTGCTAAAGGTTCTAACTTTTCTATTACTTTGTCATCATTACTGGGGCATCACAAGTGAAAATCAATATGTGTATTGTGTCTGTCAGTTTTATCTGGGAAGTTCTCAAGGTTTTAAACAGATCAATTTCTCCCAAGTTAATTTATACATTTAATGAGATTTCAAGCAAATTAAAAATGGAATATTTTAATACAATGATTTAAAAGTTATCTGGAAAACTATATGGAGGATCAAACAAGAAAATTCTGAAACACAAGAATTATGGGAAAATGAATTCATAAGGTCAGATATTAGAATATGTTATTTGTCTACACAAAAATAAACTAGAGTGATTTTAGCATACTGACAGATTAGTGGAACAGAAAGGAAAAACAAAACACACACCTAAGTATATGAAAATAATTTAATAATCAAGATGCTATTTCAAATTGGCTGGAGAAAAAATTAAGGATGATGATGGCAAATTGGGTGAATTACCTGGAATGAAGATAAAACCAGATTTTACTCTTTATATCACTCACTAGAATACATTGCAAATAGACTAAAGAGTTACCTGTTTAGGAGAGAATGAGAAACAATGATAGAATAAGATAAAATATAAATTAAAATTTAGCCAATCTTGGGATGGCAATGATATCAATAACACAAAAGGGGAGAGGAACCCTGAAATAAAAGACTTGATAAAATAACCGGTGCCTTTCCAGGTACTTGGAAGACTGAGATGGAAGAAGAAACTTCCACTAAAAAAAAAATAATACTGAGTGATCTATCACAGAAACAAAGAACTGAGTATCACATGTTCTCATAAGCGGACCTTGAACAACTATTGTAATACTATAAGAAAGGGATTGGCAGTAGTGGGAAACTGCCA
>CAUYQG010063696.1:0-11033 GCA_963574415.1 Tarsius wallacei
GGGAAGCAATTAATGGCAGTAAATACCTGTCTGGGGATGGGGGGACACTTCTTACAAACAAGGGTGCCTGAATGAGACATATTTGTGTACCTAACCCTTAAATGTACCCCTCAATATCACAATTAAAAAAAAAAAAAAAAAAGAAATAAAACTACTTAAAGTTTATAACTTAGAAGAGGCAATTGAGTATTTTTTCAAAACTTTATGATGTTTTTGGTTTATTGCATCTTTAGCTCTAAAACTGCTGTGTAATGAAAGGAATAAAATCACCTTAATTGCTCTTTAACATTAATTGATTTCATACTACTTTTTTTAAAAATGCACAAATCAGTTAACATAGGAAACCACATGAACATTTTTCAAATTAGCAAATCATTAACTTACTAGTACTGTTTCTACAGACAAATAAATACTGATTAAAGGGTCTAGAAATCTGAGATTAACAGTTAAATTTACAAATCTGTCACATGCTTTCATGAATATTGCAGTGAAGGAAATATCAAGTGCAAAGAAAAATAATTAAGTTAATTCCAATTTAAACAGTAGTTTTTATGTAGCAGCCCATGTTTCACATAGGATTTAACAGCTAATGCTAAATTTCTCACAATTAATGAGGGGGCTCAGATTTAGTATCCTACGGTGAAAAAAATTAATATAAGATCAGCTAATCTAATTATGCACAGTTCTAAATAAAAGTATTACAGGCTTTTGAAGTGCTTTGAAACATATTAAAATGCTGATACCTACTTATAATAATCATTCTACAAATAATAAAAATTTCAACTATTAGACTTGATACTAGAAAATAAAATGAGAGAAAGGGAATACAGAAGCATGTTTACTTTTTAAGAGGAATAAATGTTTTAAACAGTACTGTATCAAAAAATCAGCTAAATATATTCTTGACCAATTTATATCAGCAAGTGGACAAACTTATATATAATTATGGAAGATGATAAACAAATGATGTGTCTCAGTATACAAGAATCACTACAGAGCTTACTTTACTGGTCACATAACTACTACAGTATAGCCAGGCAAATTACAACTGTTCTGCAAGTTTATCAAGAGTTCGCCAAAAACGAGTGTTTTCATAGTTCACATAAAGACAGGATCAATCATGTAATCATTCACAATGAAAACAAAAGAATAAATGTACTGCTTCTTTTAAAACAGTTAAATACAATTGAAAGTCATAATCCAAAACTCAAAGTGACTTTAGCTTCCTCAACAAACATCCTCTTCTTATAAAGTGAATTGGCTCCTTCCAATAGCAATATCTGTGATTGTTGCTTTAGTATAAATTAATCATGACAAAACCCAAAATGAAAACAGTCTCTTAAGAATAATTTCAACTATAAACTGCACCAGTGAACAATAGTGCACAATCCTAATTAAGCACAACCATGCAGCTGTAAAAATAGACTAAATCTGTCCAAAGTTATGTGTTGAGTTTAAAGGCTGGTTTGTTAGAGTGTTTTCTTAAGGAAGGATGGGTCCTCAGTCTTAATCAGCCAATAAATTATTTCCTGCAATTACATTAAATAG
Source organism: Tarsius wallacei (assembly GCA_963574415.1). Lineage (NCBI taxonomy): Eukaryota > Metazoa > Chordata > Mammalia > Primates > Tarsiidae > Tarsius > Tarsius wallacei. The sequence continues at coordinate 1,549 of CAUYQG010063696.1, forward strand.
AAAATTATCGTCAAATGGGGAGTGTTAATTGAAAATCAAAATTCAGAGGGAAGTTTAGAAATTACACGCTGAATACAATTAGTGAGGAAAGGCTTCACTTCTACTTCATCAACAGTCTTCTGGTGATTCCTCCAGTGACCATTCAGGAAAGCTACCTATTTATAACATCACACAATTTGCCTTCTATTTTGCACCTACAAATACAAATGTGTATCAAGGTTGCTAATAAGACATAGGCTGGAAAAAAAAAAAGCAATATTAAATCTGACTGTTCATCTTCAGTTCACACCCCTGTGGGGGAAAAGGAGATGGGAAAGATAGGATAACAATGGCTAATAACCAAGGAAGGCATATTCAACCTCAAAATCTCTACCTTTAGCAAAGGAATTAACTTTTTTGTTTCAATAATAATTTCCAAATCATATTTTATTTAATTTTTGTGTTTATCATAGTTCTCAAATACGTTGGTAGCCGAAGGAAAAGATAATGTTTGTTCTCTTAGCAAGGTATTTCCTCGAGCATTTTCCTTTTGTAAAATTGTTGGGCTTCTTTCAGGTTTGTATTTTACTGTTGGTTTTGTTGGGGTTTTTGGTTTTGTTTTGGGTGAGTTTTTTTAAGTTAAATGTGCACAAATTATTTTAATGCATACTTTATTAAATAAACCTTAAATTTGCTGATTATTAGATTTGAGTCACTGATTATTTTTGCACAATTACTTTATTAAATAATCCTTCAATTTACTCGTTACATCTCATTCATCTCTTTACTTTAGCTTTTCCATTTAAAACATTTTATTAGACCCAATAAACTATATTCTAGAAGCTGCAAAGACACTTGACTTTTGGTAATGCTTCTACTGTAACCACTGTGCCGTGGCTACTCTCCTTTAAAAACTCATAGATCAAATATATCCTTATTTTAATGTTTTAAAATGCCCTGTGGAATGCTTGTGCTTATTTTAATGCTCATATCAGTAATTTCCCATCACAAAAACTGTCACCCCAATGTACTAGAATAGCACCTTACTTCAGCTGCTGCCATATACAACTAATAAGTAAAAGAAAATCAGAATCCTTGTGGAAATGGTCAATTTCTATGTGACTTTACTTTGTTTTATTTTTGCACTATTATAACTTAAAAATCATTCAAATGAATTGTTTTTTTAATTTGTATTAAAAAAAATCTCCCTAGTTATACCCCCTGAAAACAGGGGTTTATAATGGAAGTGCTGACACAACCCTAACTAAAGCAGCGCAAATGTTGCCGCTATAATACACAAAATCAAGTTCTATTATTCTAAACTATCCTCGCTCATGGGATTTTTCTTTACTGTGCTCCCAGCCAAACTGCTGAAGCATGAAAAATTTAAATGCAATCAAATGCGCCCAATTCTACTTTACTAGAACAAGTGTCTACAGTGGTACAATCTTAAAAGGAGATGCAACAGATTTGTTTGGTGTTTTTTTTAACTGTTTATTTATAATACAGTGCATTGGAGATAAAATAAAAGAGGAAATTACACTCACATGGTACCAGTGTATTGACTACACAGAGTACATTATAATCAGAGAGAAAAACTACATTGTCAACTTATCACATTGGTTAAACAAGATGGTTTTCTGGGGCATAGCTATTATCAAGTAAAACCTCCAAAGAAAATTAAATATCTTTGGGACACATAAAACTAAATTCCCATCATATGTTCCCCGAGTTTGAAATGTCTCTGCCCAGCAGATCAAGTGAATTCCCAGGATGCCAGGCCATTGAGAAGAACTTCTGGCTAAGGACTTTTGGAAATGGAATTGGTGGAGATAAAGCCTCCGGTTACTGATAATGTTCTCCAGGAAGTCAGTAGGAACGCCTCTAGAAAGGTGATTATTATTTTACTCCAAAACAACAGTATGGAATCTGAATATCTCAGCCATTACAAACAGACTGTAAATTTGTTGTCTGCTCTTCAGCAAGAAATTAAAATGTGTTGGTCCAAGACTTTATAAAGTGATGTGGATGCTGGATAGATACATACTAAGTCCTCTATCTCAGAATATCATATTTTCTAGAATTTCTCTGATTTTATGTTATTATTTTTTTAAAACTGTTGTTGGTATATGTTGAAAAGTTAGGATTATTTTTAAACGACTTTAAACTTTTAAACTTTCTCAGAAGCCAAAATCACTCAAAATTATATTTTTAAAATTTTTTGCTTGGAAAGAATTCATCTTCAAAACTACCATTAGCACTTACGTAATTATCCAAAAAAGTCACAGAATTCATGGAGAGAATACTTTAACCTAATTTTTAAAAAATATTTTTGCTATTTTTATGATTATTATCAAATGACATTCACTTTTAAAGTGTGTTACATTTATTCAAAAGAAGTCCTGTTTTTAACATAAAGCGACATTTTAATAGTTGGCTTACTTATTTTAAAAAAAAAAAGTAAAAAGCTCAGGCCAGCATTCACATTTATTTTTGCAGCTCAGCCCCAGGCTACCAAGGTAGACTTATTTCAGCCAGATAATTCACTGTTAATTTAATGCTGTACTTGATCTGATACTGAGAAACAAACAACCAATTTTCCAAAAATATAACACAGTGCCTCTCATTTTAAGGAACATGAGTAACAGATATGTGCAGCTGCCAAAATGCACAATGCCCAGGAACCCCTACAAAGGATGCCAGTTCACCCAGCCTAGGACAAAGAATGATTTAAAAATCCATTTCTTGTATCTCTGATTCCCATATTGAAGGCTCTTGGGGAGAGGAGGGTCACAAAGGATACTCTAATTCTAGACAATAAAATGAAGGCATTCCCTTTTAAACTTTCCCTGTGCCATTCCAGCAAAGTCTGAAGATTGTTATTGATTCTTTGTATTGTTTTATACAGCATGCTCCTTTCTCAACCACTCCACCTCCAAACTTCCCTGGGCTTCTGTCAGATTTTTCTTTTTCTTCCATCTGTATAATAAGCATTTGAGAAATTCAGGGAAAAGAAGGTAACTGCTATCAGAACTACCTTGGAAAGTTATAAACCTGTCTCCTGGAGTTTGTAGCAGGTCTTTTAGAGCACATATGCTAATACATAGAGACAATACCTGTTAGAAGAAAATTCACTAATTTGAATTCGCTGTCAAATCCATTGGAATGAGGGAAATGAAATATGCTTGAAGCCCTTGAATCATGTAAGAAAGGGCTTAAAATAATGGGTTTTAACTTTTTTTGAAGCTTCTAATTTTTCATACTAAAGCACCAAAATTGTCTCCAAAGGCCCTCTGAGGTTCTTACAAAACAGGAACTACCTGGAACAGATTCTTCTCAAGTCATCAAAGTTTGTGTTTCTAGAGTTTATATTTAGCTGACAATATTGCTGTCACTTTATATAGCTTAAGACTGTTCTTTGGACTAGAGCTCATATGTCTTGGAATGCTTTGACTCATGAATTGTTTCTCCTGATAATGTTACATCACGTAACCACCTCTGTCTAATTGGTTAGTATCTGCTGGAAGAGACAGGCAATCAGCCTAACGACTGGCCTGCTAACTGACTACCTATGGAAAACCTATAATTATTACTTGTGTCCCTGCGTATCCAATTTCTTCCTGGGATCAAAACAACTTGACTTCATGTAACCTCTATCCATACTTTTTGTTTGATAGAAATAATACTGAGTTTTCTCACAGTTTATCTACCAGTAACTTGGGATTTTTGCTTTGAAAACTCAGGCCCAGAGTTTAAAAATAAAATCAATGACTTAACAATAAGAGCAAAGCCAAACAGTGGCTATGATAAATATACACTAACTTAGAGGATTTTATTCAAAGACAATGACTTTATGGGCTCAACTGAAAGACTCTGTGGTTTGAGTGAAGGAAGCTGTCTAAAGTAATAGCAGAATGAACTTATTTATATATATTCACTTTGAATCTCCTCTTCACATGAAATATGAACCATAATTTTTAAAATGACTAACAGACATGTCTTTGTTAGTCTGAAACTGATTCAATAATATGGAAGCTCAATTACAGGATATCTTATCCAATTATTAATAAAAATCATAAACTTAGAACAATAACTTCTCAGAAAGAAAGCATAAGAAGCTGTCACTGCATACTTTTCCATTCTTACGTCTATTTTCTTTCTTTGTTTAATGTTTTCAGGAAAAAAGAGAAAAATGAAAATTGGTACTATATAGTTGTTTCAAAATATGAAAATTCACACATGGTAACACTGAACAAAATTATGTCAAGAAGCTAATCTCTAACGTTCTCCTTTAGTTAAATAAAGCAATCCACCAATTCTTCTCTTTCATGTAATGAAATAAGGTATAAATTTCAGGTTTCTATTCAGAGATGGACAAGAAGAAAAGAAAGAAGAGGGAGGAGAGAGGGAAAGAGAGAAGACAGGGAGGAGAAGGGGAAGGGAAGAAGGAGGGAAGAAAGTGAAAGGGGAGGAGAGAAACAACCATGGCTTTGCAGTTCATTTGCAGTTTGTCTGCTTAATGAAAACCTCATTGTACAACCCTGAAAACCATTTCCAGCAGGCAAAATATTTCTGATTCAGCAGAGGTTACACAAGCATCAAAGCAGTTAAATATAGGTGCCAAGCAGCATTGCCAGGAGCTCTTAGTACTGTGAGTTAGTGTTACCTGACAGCTTAGTGAATATAAAATTACTTGTTTCTCCAATTGAAGACAATCAAATTGTCACCTTCCATTGTAATAATGCACAACTAGTGATCAGCAAAGTGCAAACATAATTACCATGAAGAAAACAAAAAATCAAATCTAAATCTCTCTACAGAGTAAACACATCTATCTGGCTTCCCCCAAAAAGGAGTGCATTTTAGTACTGAATGCTAGGATGCAATCTTTATGTTATTTAACAATAAGATTTATTAGTCTTACATTACATAAAAATGAAAAACAACAATAAATACCAATTCATAAAAAGTAAATACAAATAACAATGGGAGCAGTCCAACTTTCCAGACATAGCACAAAGGCCTACAAATTATATCAATGCCATTTGAACCAATAACATTAAGTGTATGTCAGCAGCGCATCCATTATATAAAAAACACACAAAAAACCTTGCTTTCAGAACTTTCTTTTTAGCCTAGAAACCTTTCCAAAGGTTGAAAAGGACAGGTAGGACTCAATCTCAAAAGCTTTTGTCTTAATTTTTCCTTAAAAGGAAAAGTCATGCTTTATTTTTGTCCTCTAAAGTAGCTGTATTTTTGAAGTTGAAAATTCACCTTTAAAAAAGTGATTTAGTATCTCTACAAAAGTTTAGAAAAATAACCAAGGACTGGGTACATATCCACAACTATTTTTCAGACACTCAGCATCCAGAATTCTTGTCCAAATTTGGTGACCAGATTGGCCCACTACCAAAGTGATCGCAGTAACATGAAGCAAAATTAGTATTAAAGCACTGAAAATTTGACGTCCTCCTAAACTCTGAAGGTTCCTAAGATACAAGTAAAAATGATACCATTAATATAGATAATGCTCCAAATAAATTGCATTTTAAAAGCTCTCTTAGAAAAGTGACTTAATTTTATATCTATGCAACTCAAGATTTAAAACATTCAAATTTACATCATTCCTTCCAATATGGCAAAAACTCTTTCTCATCATTCTCCAAATACTCCTGATATAGGGATTTTTTCCTTTCATCGATATTGTTCCTCTTCTTTTTTTTTTTTAATCAGAAAAGTATGTCACACAGCTAATGCCTGACACCATATTCATTTTCACCTGATATCTCTACTACAAATCATATAATTTACACTCATCTAACAGCAGTCATAATAATCAGTGAACCAGTTTGTCAGGGAAGAGGGAGACACTGCACCAGGGTGAAAGTGGAATGAATTGGGGACCATCAAAAACATAGAATTCCCTGAATTTGAATCTTCGAATACAAATCTAGGCATTGACAATCTGACATTGCATTCCTTAGAATAGTGCTTTCATCTTCTATTGATCTGAACTGGCCAATCAAGCTGGCATAGCGTTCTTTTTGCCATTCCTCCATTTTATTAGGGAAGGGTAGAAAAAAGATTGAGATGAAGACATTGGGTGGACTTCACAGCTAAATCAGAAACAGAATAAGGACAGGGAGATACAGGAGTAAGGAGAAGTCCAATCTCTAGTTGCAAGTTTTATTGTGATTTAGCAGAAATTTCATAACCTTAAGTATTTAGATACAAGAAATAAGACTATTTCAGGAAAACATATTTTTCCTTGTTCTTACAACTTTCAAGTAATCATTTTTTTTCAAGAGGTCCTCCTTATAAACTTAATACAATAAAACCCCCAGGCAAAGGGGATTGCAATCAGTATTTTTTGAACTTCAATGATGAGTAATTTAATCTAGTCTTGAAATTATACTTTCTTACGTTATTATAATATGTATCAACAAGAGGAAGAAAAGGAAATCTCTTGTCAGAGAATGTTTTTCAAACCTTGGAAGATAAATGCTTGCACAGATATTATCATAAGCTTATGGTAAATGGGGGAAAATAGAAATCATTAAAATATTTTTGGATAAAAAACAAGCTTATTCTATATGTTCCGTGATGATAGGTATCATGTCTGTCTAATTCACTACTGTATCACCAGTGCCCAGCACAGTGTACAACATACTATACATGCTAATATTGGGGGGAAAAGAGGGATGAAAAGGTAGAGAAGAAGGGCTGAATAAATAGCTTATTGTATTAAATTAAAGTAAATAGATAATTACAGAAAATGTCACTCACATGCTAATGCTGCCAACCTAAACACGATTCTTTCTCTAACGTCTAGGTCAAATGATTATTACATCTATATCACCAGCACTAAACCCTCTCTCAGCTTCCTGAAATACAACAGTCCTCAAATGACTATGAAGTATTTATAGTAAGATATGCTCTGCAATTTCATATTAAGCAATTTTAAAACTAGAGTCATCATTATTTTCCTCAACACCTCCCCTCATTCATTCACACCCAGAAGAGTATCATTCTCAGAATTATCCAGGTTCAAAACATGAACACTATATCCATCTCCTCTTTTTATCCTTGCTCTTCGTTGCCAGCCTGTCGTTGTGCTCCATCAATTCTTCCGTAGTAATGCTTCTCATGTTCATCTTTCTTACCATACTCATAATCACCTTAGTGCAGAGCTTTCTTGTACCGCATACCTAAATTCCTACAACACACTCTAAACCAGTTTCCCTGGTGATTTTAGTATCTCCCTTCCCCTCTCCCCCATCAATCTCACCGTCACTCCTTTCATTAGGCCACTTTCCTGATCAAAAAATATCAGTGGCTCTCCCCTGATGACAGTTAAAGTTAAAACTTCTCACCAAAGCCCTCCATCCAGATCCAACCAATCTTTCTAAACTGATCTTCACTTTAACTTTCTACTCTAAGTAGACTGACATACTCATTCTTCACTCATTGTTGCCTCCCAACCTTCGCTCTCCCTGTTGCCCACAATTTCCCTACTTTCCTTTCTTATCACTAGAAAACCAACTGGAACTCTTCCAGGTAACTAAGACCCACCCTTCTTCTGATCACTTCTAGTAAGTGCTCTGATAAATTATTTTCTATATCACTCGTTCAACACTTCATACATATTACCTCACAAAATCTTTTTTAAATGCATAATATCATTATATTTTATAAGTAACCTCAACCAGATTACAAACTTTTCAAGGGTGAGACCAAAATCCTAGGCTTCTCTGTATTCCCACAGTACCTACTACAATAGTTTGTGGAAATAAAACACTTAGTAATGATTGGCAAATTCAACTGTGTATCTGACAAAGGCCTAACATCTAGGATCTACAAGGAACTCAAATGCACTGAAAGGGAAAAAACAAACAGCCCCAATAAAAAGTGGGCAAAAGATATGAATAGACACTTCTCAAAAGAAGATATACGAGCAGCCAACAGAAATATGAAAAAGTGCTCAGCCTCACTCATCATCAGAGAAATGCAAACCAAAACCACATTGAGATACCACCTAACTCCAGGAAGAATGGCCATCATTAATAAAACAAACAACAGATGCTGACGAGGATGCAGAAAAAAGGAACGTTTCTACACTGCTGGTGGGAATGCAAACTAGTGCAGCCTCTTTGGAAGGCAGTGTGGTGATTTCTGAAAGAACTAGAAATTGACCTTCCATATGACCCAGCAACTCCTCTATTGGGAATACACCCAGAGGAACTCAAATCATTCTACAAAAAAGATACCTGCACATGTATGTTTGTTGCAGCTCTATTCACAATAGCAAAAACATGGAACCAACCATGCTGCCCATCGAAGCTGGACTGGATAAAAAAAAAAACCGTGGTACATATACACAATGGAATATTATGCAGCCATAAAGAAGGACAAACATATGGACATCACAGCAACTTGGATGGATTTAGAGTCATTCATACTCAGCGATCTATCACAGCAACAAAGAACAGAGCACCATATGTTCTCACTCATAAGTGGACCTTGAATAATTATAATACTATATAAATATAAATATAAGAAAGCCATTGGCAGTAGTGGGAAACTGTCCGGGGAGGAGGGGTGGGATTGGCAGTTGAGGGAAACTGCTAGGGGAGGGAGGGGCACACCTCATCAACAAGGGTACCTGCATAATCAACGTTTGTATACCTAACCCTGAATTGTACCCCACATCTTTTTAATAAAAAAAAAGAAATAGCAGCTACATTTTTTAAAAAAGTTAATTAACCACATATGAGGATTATTTCTGGGCTCTTTAATCTAGCCCATTGGTGTCCATGTCTGTACTTACATCAGTACCATACTGTTTTGATTACTGTCATTTTGTAGCAAGTTTTGAAATCAGAAAGTATTAAGTCCTCCAAGTTTGCCTCAGCAGTCGTAGGTTTTAACAATATAGTATCAATGTAATTAATCCTAAGTCTTGTGATTTGTATGACTTTTGTAATGCACAATAAACTTTCTTTATTCTAAATGTCATTATCTATATATAAAATGCATTTGTAACTTAGTTCTATACAATGCTAGGCTGGTGAGGTGGCTAACATATAAGAACTGACAACTCTGGACTATAAAAGAGGACTGCAGCCAGGCACGATGACTCACAGCCGTATTCCCAGCACTTTGGGAGGTGGAGGTGAGAGGATTGCCTAAGCCCAGGGGTTCAAGACCAGTCTGGGCAACTTGGTGAGACCTCATCTCTACAATAAATCACAAAAACTAGCCAGGCGTGGTGGCATGCGTCTGTAGTTCCAGCTGCTTAGAAGGCAGAGGCGGAAGGATCGCCTGAGCCCAGAAGGTCAAGGCTGCGGTGGCCATGAGTGTGCCACTGCACTCAAGCCTGGGCGACAGTGAGACTCTGACTCAAAAAAAAAAAAGTGGACTGCCAGGCCTAAAGGGTGGGCGGGACCATTTTAGAAAAACTTCAAGTCCAGCTCTGCTCCCTGGATTTGAATTCAGAAATAAATTTC
>CAUYQG010063697.1:0-38609 GCA_963574415.1 Tarsius wallacei
GCTAATTTTTTTGATTTATTGTAGAGATGAGGTTTCGCCTGCCCAGGCGGGTCTCGAACCCACGGGCTCAGGCAATCCACTCACCTCAGCCTCCCAAGGCGCGGGATTACAGGCTGAGCCACCGAGCCCGGCAAATGACTATTTTTATAAATATTTTATAAAAGTGTAATCATAATGTACTGTTTTTATTCCTGGTTTAATGACTATTTTATCTTTTATTTTTATTCTTAGTTTAATGACTATTTTTATAAATATTTTATAAAAATGTAATCATAATGTACAATTTTGTACCTTGTTAACACCTAGAGTTGTATCATAAGTTATTCATGTTTTGAAGTTTTCATAGTTATTTTGACTGTTAAATATTATGTTGACGTTTTGAACTGTAATTTACTGACCTCCACATATTCTTGAATCTTGAGGTTGATTTTGGTTATTGGTATATTTGAAAGTATAGCAGTGAGCATCTTGTTGGTTCAACTTTTGTTCTTCTCTTGAAATTAGGGTAAAATTTAAAAATTATTTTTATGGTGCTTGATATGTTTCATTAACTTCTAAATTTTTAATTTGGATTTTAGAATTGGTGAACTGTCTCTAAATTTACTAAATGGAGACTGAAAATTATGTGAAGCATGGCAATATTGAGCTTCCTAACCCAAGAGTAACTTACCAGGTTCTGGTAGGCAGTAATAATGATATCTGAGCTGATTGAGAACCTACACTGCTAGGTGCTTTTTGTATCTTACTGTCATCTGGCATTGCAGGTAGTATTGATTAAATTGGGTAAAACAGCTTACAAAACCCGAATAGTACACTTGAGCCTAAATTAGTGAACTAAAAACAAATTTGGTTTTTAGCCATAGCATTTGGTTTATTAAATTGCAGTCCCGACTACAAGTTCTCAAATCACCGAGTACTATGACTTTGTTTTTTTCGTTAATAGAACAGTGTTGTTCATGCTTATGGTTCTATTTGTAAACTAGCTCATGCCCTGCTTTGCTTTTGAATGCCTGGTAATAATGTGCCTTAATTGCGGGTCAGTGAAGCCAAACTAATTGCTTGTTGGGCACTTGGATTGCCTTTTAAATTTGCTCTATAATGTAGTCTGTACCAGAAATGCACAATATATTGTTGTTTAAGTAAAACTCATTAAACTCATCTTATAAACAACAGAATGCCTGATATTTTGTCCATAATCTTACAAATAAAAGAAAATTGAATGTCATTACAGAAAGTTGTAATTTACAAGCACTCTTTTTTAAGTGCCTTTGTATCCATTTTGGAAGAGATACATAAAATGACTGCTGTGGTTTATATTAGTGTGATAGTTTTCTTTACCAAGTATTGTTTTGCTTTGTGCTTTTAGTATGTTCTAAATAATGATAATGATATGGGCTTTTGAGACAGTCACTTATTTCAGACTGCAGTTTACCCAAAGAGATTAGCATTCATTCAGTGATTTTTACATTTAATTTTTTTAAAAAAGAAACTTAGCTGTCATTCACAGTTTACAAACGCCAATTGAAGGGCTCCCCTTATAAGTTGTTCATACAATTGGTAAGATGTTTAATATTTTTTTTCAGTTTCCTTGGGCTAGCTAACAAGGCAGCACTGCACGGACTTTCTTTTGACTCTTTGATTACTAATTTTATTCATTTAGTTAATATTTATAGAGCAGCTACTGAGTGCCAGGAACTCTTAAGGCGTTGGGGATACCAGTTGGTTTTTTTCCACATATGATAAATATTTGGCCTAACAGCAAAACCTCTGAAATAAATTTTAGAGATTTAGAACTGATTTTAGAAATAGAGTAATATAATCAAGGAGCTTCTACCTAAAAAGTTGAATAAATGCCTCTGTAGGCTTTTAAAAATACATAGTTTATTACTTGTTTTCCTTTTCTTTTTGTAGGTTATTTCTTATGAGGGTCATGGATATTCCCTACCTAAACTTGGAAGGACCAGACTGTAAGTAAATTTTATTTTTTTATTGCATCTGCACATTTAAGTGTGTGATCTAGAAAGGATAACAAAGAAAGTATTACTAAAGAAAGAGTTTTTTTCACTTAAAAATGGGCAGTGATTTTGTGGTCGATACACAAATAATATGCGTAAGTTAATGGGATCCTTGGACATTCATTAGTCATTTTTTATGTTTTCCAGTTTATGCATGAATTGAATTTTTGAAAAATATATTTTTGTTTTATTTTCACTTAGAACTCTGATTTTGTCATATCCTATAAATATTGATAATAGATTTTAAGATATATGCAAGCTGTTAGTAGGTTGGTAAAATTTCTATTTTCCGATTACTTGAATATGCATATATTTAAATTTAGTAGGTCAATTTTGTTGTTGTTTTCATTTAAAAACCTTAGAAGTCCAATCTATCTGAAAGGCAGTGACTTCTTTTCTTCTACTTTTCTATTCCCACTGCTGTTTTTCTACCCTTAGCTTATTTTGCCTTAATGCATGTCAGTGGCTTGTAGAAATGGATGAACTGTAGGTGATGATAATAATTGTTGCAGTGATAGTTTGAGGACATATTGTTGTGTTGCCTTCCATATTAGACTGATATTTTATTCTGTCAATTTTATAAGAATTCTGTATCCTAAATATTGCCATTCCCAATTTATAGCCAAAAGTGGTAGAGTGGTTGGGACTCTTGCTTAGAGTTGCACAGTTTGATGGTGGGTTTGGGATTAGGACATAAGATTGTAACTCAGAATTGCCTCTACTTAAAAACAATTAGTCCATTTAATTTGGACAGTGCTTTTTTTCTTTTTAGCTCAATAAATATGTAGAAAGATAGAAAGGAGAAAGTTAACTGGTTAGTGAATCTTCTTAAACAGAGCAGCCTTTTTTTCTTGTAAATAATATGCACAGAGACTTCATGAGAAGAGATGTTTCTCCATAGAGTTCAAATGGTTGTGAGTTCTGTAGAGTATCAGAAACTCAAGTCTGTATTATGATGTCTTACCAATCCTAAGAGTACTTTTAGGAGTTTTGTTTGGTAATCAAGAGGAATTTATAACCGTTCCCCAAGTTAGTTTACACTTAGTTTCATCAAAGAATTGCTGGTGTACATGATTACTTTTCTTTTAGACTGGAAAAACAGTTTATCTCGAAAGTAAATTAGAGAGAGAGAGGAGATAGAGAGATTCATCACCCCAAGGTTGGGAAGGGGGCCAAAGCTAAGAAACATGGCGATGGTAGCACAGAGAGCCACATGGGCACACCAGAGTTTAGCAAAGCAATGGCCCATGATTACTTTTCAACTATCAACATTTCATCAAAAATTTATCTTTCAGTGCAACCCAAACGTGATCATGTTCTCCATGTGACATTCCCCAAAGAATGGAAAACAAGTGACCTTTACCAGCTTTTCAGTGCCTTTGGTAAGTCACAAGTACAGATATACTATTTTAGGGTTTTGCTCTTCTTTTGGTATATGGTCAGAGATAGATAGACAGCTTCCACTTGGATATAAAAGGACGTTAATATTAAAAGTTATAATTTCCAGCTGGGCTCGGTGGCTCAGCCTGTAATCCCAGCACTTTGGGAGGCCAAGGTGAATGGATTGCCTGAGCCTGTGGGTTCAAGACCAGCCCAGGCACCTTGGCAAGACCTCGCCTCTACAATAAATAAAAAATTAGCCGGATGTGGTAGCATGCACCTGTAGTTCCGACTACTTGGAAAGCTGAAGCAGAAGGATTGCTGGAGCCCAGCAGGTCGACGCTGGGGTAGCCATGAGTGTGCCACTGCACTCCAGTCTGGGCAACAGAGTGAGACTCCAACTCAAAAAAAAAAAAAAAAAAGTTATAATTTCCCTCGTGGAATTTTTTGGGGGTTTAGGATACTTACTGCTTTCCTTGTGTTAATATGATCAGAGGAACTTTTAATAGAACCTCACAATAGAGTGCTATTAATTTATGGAAAGCAAGATGCTGTTACTATGACTGCCCTTACTATACAGACCAGAGAAAATAAGCCTAGGTTGAGACTAAGTCACTTTTAAGGTTAAATTCAGAGAAAACGTCTGTTTTATATAGACATGCGGTCTCTGCTTGAGACTGAATAATCAAAGGGTGACAAGCAGATGCTTGAGCAAATCAAGATTTGTGATTTGTATGAGGTAGAGCAGTTCTCTTTATCAGGACATATGGTTAGGTTAAATTGAAGCTGTCTTCTTATTAGGGTTGATAAAGACCATTTTGATTGTAAGCCTGCAGCAATGCCTCTTTATTTTAACAAATGAAGCGTTTAAGCTATTCTCTTTGGAAATTCTTGGATAAAATGAAGACAACAAAAACCTAAATGTCCAATAGTAAGAATGTTTAAGTAAATATTTTGGTATTCCCTCAAGGAACTAGTATATAGCCATTTAAAAATATTTGAAGATTTTATTAAAAGATGATAAGGTATTTATAATTTAACAGAGTAAAAAGCAGATTAAAAAAAGTAGGATTCCTATATAAGTAAGACTATTTTTAAAAGATTACCGCCGGGCAGGATGGCTTATACCTGTTATCCCAGCACTTTGGGAGGCGGAGGTGAGAGGAGTGCCTGAGTCCATAGGTTTGAGACCAGCCTGGGCAACATGGTGAGACCTCTTCTTTCAAGAAATAAAAAAAAGTTAACTGGGCATGGTGGCACGCGCCTGTGGTTCCAGCTACTTGGAAGGCTGAGGCAGAAGGATTGCCTGAGTCCACTAGGTCCAGGCTACGTTGGTTGTGAGCATGCCACTGCACTCCAGTCTGGGCAACAGAATGAGGCTCCAACTCAAAGAAACAAAAAAAAAACCCAACAAGAAATGAAGTATCATGCTATTATCACTGAATGTTTTAGATATAATTCTTTTATTTCTTTTTGTTTCTTTGGATTTTCTAAAATAAGCATGTTTTACTTTTTATAAGTAAAAAGCTTTACTCACTTCATTTTTAGAAAAGTATGTGAAAGCAGGTACATTTCTACAAAGTTATCCTAACCCTGACATTCTAGCCTTGCTATTTAATTTAAATGCAGATTCAGAAATGCATTTGAATTTCAAGGCTAATTTCTTTTGAAAGCTTTTGTTGTTTCTCATCTTAAGTTCTTATCCTTTATATAGTCAAATTTTTGTCAACTAAATTAAGTTAAAAAAATTTGAGTAAAAAAATTTGACTGTGTAACCTTGGTCAAGTTCTTTCTATCGTTCTTGGAGGTAATAATAATAACTATTTCATTGGTACGTCACAAGGATTAAGTGAACTAATCCATAAAGGCATGTAGAACAGTGTGTGGCATATAGTAGCTATCCAGTAGATGTTATCTATCTTTATTCATCAAACAGGGACGGACACACACACACACACACACACCCATGGAGAGGTAACCAAATAATAGTAACTGATTTTTTAACTGGGCAAGTCAGCATGCGTGACTGGAAGTGAGAGTATTTTTTTCTCCTTTGCTAGTGAAGCAAAGCAATTTTCAAAAATTTGTAGCTTTTTAATGGGAATGACATGTTATCACTGCTAAACATATTTGTGGTGATGTTTGTCTGTTTTGTGAAATCTGTGTTTTTTTCATGAAGAGTGGTAGCAGAATAATTAGGTCTGTGCTTTTCCCTTCGGCTTTCTCTAGCTTCTTACCCCTGGCCCTGCTCCTCCTTTCTACTCCTCAGCAGGCTCCTCCGTTCTTTTCCATTTGCACTTAGGCGTTCTTGAGTATTTTTCCTCTGTATGTGAATGTCACATGTTTCACTGTATTGCTTTTTGCTCCTCTCTTTTTCTTTATTCATCTGTCTGAGTTTTTTCTCTCTGGCTCCTTCTTTTTCTTGTCCTTCAGAATATTCTGCTGCCTGTTCTCCTTCCCTGGCCTTAACATTGACATTACATTTTTCTTATTACTTGTTACATTTGCGGTTTCATTTCCATACTTCCTTTTTTCTTTTTGTTTTGGAGATGGGGGTTATTGTGTGCGTAGGCTGGTCTCAAACTCCTGGGCTCAGGAGGAGTAATCCCAAAGGGCTGAGATTACAGGTGTGAACCACCACTTGGTCCCATTTTTATTTTTAGTTATTTATTTATTTATTTGAGTCAGAGTCTCACTCTGTCACCAAGACTGGAGTGCAGTGGCATGCTCGTGGCCATTGCAGCCTGGACCTGCTGGACTCAGGGGATCCTTCCACTGCAGCCTTCCAAGTAGCTGGAACTACAGGCATGCGCCACTATGCTTGACTAATTTTTAAAAATTTATTTAGTATTAGAGACGAGGTCTTGTCATGCTGCCCAGGCCTATCTCGAAACCGTGGGCTCAGGCAGTCCTCTTCTCTACCTCCCAAAGTGCTGGGATTACAGGTGTGAGCCACTGCTCCTGGCTCCGACCCCATTTTTAATGTTCAGAGTTTTGTTTCTAAAATAAATAGTTGTGATTTTGAACCTATGTGCTATCTGATTTTTGTTCATGTTCTTATAGGGGAAAATGTATTCAACCCTGGTATGAGATTGGATTGAATGATGATGTGCGTCAGCATTTAATCTGAAAGGATCTTTCTGTTATCTTAAAATGAATTTATGGTAGTTTATTCTTCCTCTTGTTTGTCTCTTCTCTCAAGTTTTAAGCTAAATAACTGCTAGGTAGATTTAAGTCTTAAGCAGGCTAATTCTGTAGAGACTTTTTTTTTTTTTTTTGAGACAGGATCTCACTCTGTTGTCCAGGCGGGAGTGCAGTAGTGGTACAATCATAGCTCACTGTAACCTCAAACTCCTGGGCTCAAGCAGTCTTCCAACTTCAGCCTTCCAAGCAGCTAGGATTGTAGGTATGTGTCACCATGCTGAGCAATTTCACTTTTATTTTTAGCAGAGACAGGATCTCGCTATGTTGCTCAGGCTGGTCTTGATCTACTGGCCTCAAGCAATCTTCCTGCTTCAGCCTCACAAAACACTGAGATTACAGGCATGAGCCACTGTACCTGGCCAGTACTGAACTTTTGATTAAGTTTTAGACTAGCACCTCATCTCTTTAAATTATAGTTTATACAGAAATATGCCAGGTAAATGAATTAAATCTATTTGCCCTCCAAATGGTCACTGTTAATTTTGCTTTTTTTTTTTTTTCCTGAGTTGGAGTCTCACTCTGTTGCCCAGGTTGGAGTGCAGTGGCACACTCATGGCCACCCTAGTGTCGACCTGCTGGGCTCCGGTGATCCTTCCTACTCAGCCTCTCAAGTAGCCGAACAACAGGTGCGCGCTACCACGCCTGGCTAATTTTTGACTTATTGTAGAGACGGGGTCTCGCCAAGTTGCCCAGGCTAGTCTCGAACATGCAGGCTCAGGAAATCCACTCACCTTGGCCTCCCAAAATGCTGGGATTACAGGCTGAGCCACCGAGCTTGGCCAACTTTGTTTTTAATTTGTTATTGCAGGTAACATTCAGATATCCTGGATTGATGACACATCAGCATTTGTTTCTCTCAGCCAGCCTGAACAAGTACAAATTGGTAAGTGTTTTGGACATCTGTTTTGTGTATTAAATAATGTATGTGCCTTCCTGCCCTCTGACCCCCACCTCAGTTTAAAAGCTTGTGGGTTCAGTTAGCTTACACACAAGCACTGCTGCCTGATTTGTTTTTGAGTTTGTCTCTAAAGTAAAGGAAATAATGTAGATGAGAAAATAAGGCAAGCCTTTTGATTCATTAGACAAAGTAGTATATATATATATATATATATATATATGTAGTCATAGTATATATTGGTACTTAACTTCATTCTGTTCCTTTTCCATTGCAAGTAAAATGAGCTGCACATTTACTTTGAGAATTGGAAGTACCTATAGTAAGTTTTAGAGGAATGGGGACACCAAAAAGTGATACTTACATTGACCTCTTCATCTCTGTACCTTCCCCCTTTATTTATAAATATTTGTGATTTATCCACTCCATCAAACTTGTATGAAATGGTTGTTTTACAAAAAGAATAAACTACAGTGAATTTTTTTTTTTTTTTGGGTTTTAAAGCAGGGCTCTGTTTGAGACCAGCCTATGCAACATAGTGGGACCTCATTTCTAAAAAAAAAATTAAAAAATTAGCCAGATGTGGTGGTGTGCCTCTGTAGTCACAGCTACTTGGGAGGCTGAGGTGGAAAGATCACCCGAGCCCAGGAGGTCAAAGCTACAGTGAGCTGTGATCATGCCACTTTACTCTAGCCTGGACAACACAGTGCGACCCCAACTCAAAAATATAGGGTTCTAGAAAGATGGAACATCGTATCTCTTGTTGGACCCTAAATAATGTTAATATGAACCATCACTAAAAGTGATGGACCTGGCCGGGCACACTTACTCACACCTGTAATTCCAGCACTTTGGGAGGTGGAAACAAGAGAATTGCCTGAGTCCAGGGGTTTGAGACCAGCCTAGGCAACCTGATAAGACTTCATCCCTACAATAAATAAAAAAAATTAGCCAGGTATGGTGCCAGCTACTTGGGAGGCTGAGGCAGAAGGATCGCCTGAGCCCAGCAGGTCAAGGCTGTGGTAGCCGTGAGCGTTCCGTTGCACTCCAGCCTGGGCAACAGAGTGAGATTCTGACTCAAAAATTAAAAAAAGTGATAGACCTCTCTTTTTTCTTAAGGTGAAAAGTTTTTCTTTCTTTTTCTTTCTTTCATTTGTTCTTTCATTCATTCATCAGGGTCTCACTCTGTCACCCAGGCTGGAGTACAGTGGCATGATCATGGCTTACTGCAGCCACAACCCTCCTGGGTTTAGGCCATCTTTTTACTTTAGCTACCCAAGTTTTTGGGACTACAGGTGTGTGCCATCACACCAACTAATTTTTAGTTTTTTTGTAGAGATGAAGTCTTGCTGTGTTGCCAGGCTGTTCTCGAACTTTTGACCTCAAGCAGTCCTCTCCTCTCAGCTTCCCAAAGTGCTGAGATTACAGATGTGAACTACTGTGCCCAGGCTTAATTTTCTTAAGATGAAAAAGTTTTGAATAAAATATTGAAGAAAATATGTATTATTCAGCTGGGCATGATGGCTCACGCCTGTAATCCCAGCACTTTGGGAGGTGGAGGCGAGAGGGTTGCTTGAGCCCAGGGGTTCGAGACAGCCTGGGCAACATGACAAGACCTCATCTCTACAATAAATAAAAAAAATTAGCCGGGCATGGTGGCATGTGCCTGTGGTTCCAGCTACTTGGTAGGCTGAAGCAGAAGGATTGCCTGAGCCTCGCAGGTTGAGGCTGTGGTGGCTGTGAGTGTGCCACTGTACTCCAGCCTGGGTGATAGAGTGAGACTCCGACTCAGAAAAAAAAAGATACATATTCAAATAGATATCAAGCACCCTGGTGCAGTGTAAAAGATGTGAAGATTTTAAGTGATATGTCTAACTTTTTAAATTTAACAATGTACCACACACTAAAATTATTTAATTCTGATAATGTGACTATTGAGTAATTATATATGAAAACTGTATACACATACAAATTACAGTTAGAATATTTGGGTATTTTTGTTTAATTATCTGACCATATTGCTACACCACTCATAGTTGTGTGACCTTGGGCACATTTTTATTTTTGTTTTTTTTGAGTAGGATTCTCACTCTTTCACCCAGACTGTAGTACAGTGGCATGCTCAAAGCCATCACAGTCTCGATCTGTTGGGCTCAGTGATCCTTCCACCTCAGCATTCCAAGTAGCTTGAACTACAGGTGCCTGCCACCACACCCAGCTAATTTTTTTGATTTATTGTAGAGACAAAGTCTTGCCAAGTTGCCCAGGCTTGTCTCAAATCCCTGGGCTCAGGCAGTCCTCTCACCTCTGCCTCCCAAAGTGCTGGGATTGTAGGCATGAACCACCGAGCCTGACCGGGCACATTATTTAACCTTGATAAGCTTCTGCTGATGTCTGTAAACTGAGGATAATACTATAGACTTGTTAGGATTATTTTGAAGATTACATGAGATTATATATATGTAAACTTAGCAAAGTTTTGAGCTTTTATTACAGCTCTTTAGTAGCAAGTAGATTCCAATGTGAAATGCACTTCAGGAACATGCAATACCGGGGTAGTAGTGGATGCAGGGTGGGAGCAGTGTTGCTTGTTAATTATTATAATGTTTACTTAGATATTTTTCTGTGATCCTTTCCTACTTTCCTTAGAAAGATGGTTTAGAGAGAATCCAAAGGAATGGAATTGTGAGAAAGCTAAAATGGCTTTAGGTGGAGGCAGGGACCCTGAGGGTAAGCCTGTGGTGAGGCTTCAGTGTGGGTGAGAGAAGACTGAGCAAACTCCCTGCCCGAAGACGCTTGCCTCCTCTGTTCAGTGTTCACTCTTTAGCTCTATTGCTGGTCATACTCAGGTGACTCTGAAGTCACACAGTGGGGCACAAGGAGTTGCACAGACTGACACGGGATGACTTTGACCCCACCAGTTTCAGCCATGTGTCTTTGGGCAAGTATCTAAGTCCTCTAAGCCATAGGCTCCGTGTTTGTGAGAGGGGGATGATAATAGTTACTTTGCAGGATTGTGAGGATGAAATGAGATCATGGGAATTAAGTCTCTGGTGAAGAGCCTGGCCCTTCACAATCAGTGCTTGACCTATGGTAGGCAGTTGTTAAAATATCTGCTTGAACTCTCTTGTGTGAACAGTAAAAATGTGTTTGTAAGAGTGCTTTGAGAACATTTACCATAATACTATAAGAAAGGTATTGGCAGTAGCAGAATACTGTCAGGTGGGAGTAGGGGCACAACTAAAGGGTACCTGATCTCAAACCAGGCAAAGTGGGGACCAGAAGGTGGCCCAAACTTTACTTGTGCAGTATCCAGTTGTGTACCTAATCTTGAATTGTACCCTACATCTTTAAAATAAAATATTAACCCCCCCAAAAGTGCTTTGAAATTGGAAAACACGAATTAGTCACATTTATTTGAAAATACAAACATAATTCCTTGTTGATGTCCATGGGATGTTAAAATTTCTTTTCATTTTCCTGTTATACTACCATAGTTGAGTGAAATAATTCCTCTCTTATTACTGGATGAGTCTTCAAACAGTAGCTTTTATGCTAATTATTTGATTCAATTATGACAAATCAGGGAGCTGCATTTCAGAGTTACATGTAGACACAGAAGCACTCCCTTGTGTTTGGTTTTTGGTTATTGTGTTGCCTCCCTGAGGGCAATAGTGAGTCCTTTTTGTTCACCACTGAGTCATCCTCTCTCATGCTGGCATACACTGTGTGGCATGAAGAAATAGATGTGTGTTTGAATGGGAAATAGGCTAAGATGAAATTGTGAGTTTTTACTTTTTTCTTCCTGGATAAAGATGTAGATAACTTTTGTCTACAAAATAGTTTCTATTTTACACGAAAGACAACTCTTTAAAAAAAAATTATATATTTTAAATATGTGGGGTACAATTCAGGGTTAGGTATACAAATGTTCATTATGCAGCGTCCTTGTTGATGAGGTCTCCCCCGCCGCCGTACCCCGTCCCCCGAGCAGTTTTCCACTACTGCCATTCCCGTCCTTGCCCTCCCTTGACAGTTTCCCACTCCTGCCAATCCGAAAGACAACACTTAACAAAATACTTGGCAATTTGAACATGCTGTGCCTCTGACCATAGTTTTATTTGTCCAAAGCCATCGTTTTACCCAACCATCACCTCCTTCTAGAACCTGGCTACGCCTTCCTTCCTGCCTCATCTCAGATTAAATATCGGTTTCTCTGGATGTTTTCTCTGGCTCCCTTGGTAGGAAATTGGGCTCTTTTTTTCTGTGCTTGAATAGCATCCTTTATAGCTTGTTTCATTGTTGCCACAGATAGAATATAAACTCTTTGAGAGCAGGGACCATATCTGTTATTCACCATTGTGTTTTCAGTGCACAGAGTAGTAGTATCTGACATTAGTAAGTAAATGTTGAATATTTATTGAATAGCATATATGATATTCATGGTATTATGATGGAGAAATACCTTTTTGCATGTGAGGAGTGTATCTATCTAATGTCTCTGGTCTTTCACTGTGATTTCCAAAATTATGCAGATATTTCATTGAAAGACAATGTGAAATTCATTTTTTATAGTCATAATTCTGATGATGAGAAGTACCCAGGGTATCTAATGTGCTATCCTATTAATCCTATTAATGCTATCTTAAACAAATTACGTATTCATTTCAGCGGAACCACACGGCCTGTCAGATCAATAACATAACATTGAAAAAAAATCATTAAATGCCTATTTATATAACAGCTCATAATGGCTTCTTTGGCTTTATTACAAACTATTTTTGATTTAAGGAATTACTTTTTAACGAACTCCTGTTTTTTTCTTTTAGTAATACTAACTCTAATCAAGATTTTTAAAGCCACTTTCAACATCTTGAATATGCAAGTTATTTTTTCATAAGAAACCGTATTATACTAAGTATTAAAATCCTACTGAGTGCCATTTGGTTTAATTTGCTGCTGCTGTGAAGATGGGAGTCCCTGTTCAGATAAGTCATAGCCCAGACAAGCCATACATTTCTCATCTTCCCCCTCCGACTCTTCAGATGTGGGACTTGATGCCATGGAAAAGACCACTTATCCTCAGCATTTGAGTATTTTTCTCAAAGTAGTCAAGTAAGAAATCACTTTTAATGGTCAAATCTGATTAGCCATTTACATTTAGAATTTTTCTATTTCTTTTGTTAAAATTTTAAAATTTTTTATTTTTTTATTAGGGATGGGGTCTCTCTATGTTGCCGAGGCTGGTACAAAATTTCTGGCCTCAACCTCCTGCCGTGGCCTCCCAAAGTGCTGGGATTACAGGCATGAGCCACTGCACCTGGCTAGGATTTTTATATTTCTAATCTAGTTTTATTAAATGGAGAAAAGAGTTCAACAATATTTCAAACGTAGTAGAACTTTCTAGACATGCTCTCAATATTTAGGCATTGTCTTGAATGTCCCTAAATACATTATAAAACATCATCTCTCTGTTTATAATTTTTATAAAAATGATTTGAGGAAAGTAGCTTTTTTGCTTATTTTGAAAGCTAGAGATTGGAGCACACTGTGAATACTATAGGAAATCTTTAAGAAATTGATAAAAGCACTTGAGAAGAGATCAAAACCCAACAATTACTTGGTAAAACCAGCCCAAATTCAAATGTGTAAATTCCTGATATGCTGCCTTGGGAGTTTATTCAGGATGATTTGTTGGGATGGGGGAAGGTACTTGGCTTTGCCTTAGTCTAAAGTATGAGTGTGCTCATATTTTTTGAAAGCACAGCTTTTGATTATGCTGAGCAGATAAATAATAGAATTGTGAATATAACTCTTTTGAGGTGATTATTCAGCACTGAATTTGCTAAAAACACTACTTATAGCTTTAAACTTTACCTGTTCGTTTTAAGAATCTTTTTGAAGTTTGCAGAATCTGTAATGATAACTGCTTTTTATTTGTGATATGAGTAATTTGTGTCTCATTTTTCCTTGATCATTCTAACTAAGGGTTACCAATTTTGTTGATTTTCCAAAGAACCAGTTTTTGGCTTAGTTCATTTTCCTGTATTGTATGCTGTTGTCTATTTTGTTGGCTTCTGGGTTTTTTCTCCCTTTTTACTTCCTTTGAATTTACTCTGTTCTTCTTTTTCCAGTTTCTTGAGGTAGAACCTCATGTGATTGATTTTTCTTTTTTCTGAATTCTTCGAAAATGTTTAAAGCCTGGCTTCTGAGAGGTTGTCCTTAGGACAGTATAGCTTATTGATTGGCCAATGATTGAGTTTGTCACCTTTTGTCAAGTTAGGAAATGCTTCAGCATTTAAGCATTTAAGCAGCAGTTTACAAGTCTGCTCCCGTATTTACTTTCTTTTTTTTTTTTTTTGAGTTGGAGTCTCACTCTGTCGCTCAGACTGGAGTACAGTGGCCACTCCCGGCCACCGCAGCCTCGACCTGCTGGGCTCCAGCGATCCTTCCGCCTCAGCCTTCCAAGTAGCTGGATCTACAGGTGTGCGCTACCATGCCCGGCTGCTTTTTTGATTTATTGTAGAGATGAGGTCTCGTCAAGTTGTCCAGGCGGGTCTTGAACCCGTGGGCTCAGGCAATCCACTCACCTCAGCCTCCCAAGGCGCGGGATTACAGGCTGAGCCACCGAGCCCGGCTCGTATTTACTTTCTACTGGTTGTCAGTTCTCTGTGGGTGCACAAGGCCTCATGCACAGTTAGCAATGTGTACATAGCTGAGACTGTCTTCAAGTCATTGACTTAGACCGTTTTTCTTTCCCAATATAAGCATTTAAGGCTATGAATGATCCTCTAAGCCCTGCTTTAGTTGTATGTTAACTGTTCAGCTACATGTGTGTTTTTATTATAATTAAGTTGGAAACGTTTTCTGATTTCTACTTTGACTCTGAATTATTTAGAAATGTATTGTTTCATTTCCAAATGCTTAGGGTTTTCCTGGATATTTATTAATTTATAATTTAATTCTGTCATGACTAGAGATTTCAATATGATTTCAATCCTTATAAATTTATTGACACTTGCTTTATAGCCAAGCATAAGATCTGTCTTACTGAACATACTATGTATACTTGAAAACAATGTGTTTTGTGGTTTGGTCTCTAAATATTAGTATTAATAGATTCTGTCTTTCTGTTTTTTTTTAAATTAGTAGTTCTATCAGTTTTGAGAGAATTTGTTAAAATCTATGATTAAGCCAGACGCAGTGGTTCAGGCCTGTAATCCCAGCACTTTGGGAGGCTGGGACTAAAGGATTGTCTAAGCTCAGGGGTTTGAGATCAGCCTGGGCAACTTGGTGAGATCTCCTCGCTACAAAAAATAAACCGGGCGTGGTGGCGCACGCCTCTAGTTCCAGCTTCTTGGAAGGCTGAGGCAGAAGGATCGCTTGAGCCCAGTGGGTTGAGGCTGCAGTGGCCGTGAGTGTGCCACCGCACTCCAGTCTGGGCAACAGAGTGAGACCCTGACCCCCTTTAATCTTATTAATTTTCATGTCATATATTTTGACACTATGTTATTAAGGGCATACATATTTATGATTGTTTTGTCTTTCTGAATTGACCCCTTTATCATTATGAAATGTGCCTCTTTATCTTTTGTAATATTATTATTTTGTCTCTCTTATCTGATATTAATATAATCTCTTCATCCTTCTTGTATTTTTAATGTTTGCCTGGTATGTTCTTTTCCTTCTATTTATTCTAGACTAATCTGTGAATATACAAAGCAAGTCTTTTGTAGACAGTGTTATAAATGAGTCTTTTTTATCCATTCTGATAACTCTGACTTTTAATTATAGTATTTAGTCCAATTTTTAGTGTCATTATTAATATGGTCAGGCCTGTCATTTTTAATTTTGTTTTTTGTTTCCTCTGCATTTTGTTCCTTTGTTCCCCCCCCTTCTGCCTTCTTTTGGATTATTTGAAGTTTTAAAAAAGAATTTCTTTTATTGACTTTTTAGCTTTATCTCTGCATTTTTTTAGTGGTTGCTTTAGATATTTCACTATCTATCCATAACTTTTAACAGTCTGCTGTACTGTTTCACATAAAATGTAGAGATCTTACAACCATATAGGTTCATTGACTCCCATTCCCATAGTCTTTTAGACTTTATTTGGCATGTATATTACATCTGCATTTATTCAAGTGGCATTATAATTTTGCTTTAAACAATCATGCATATTTTAAGAAATTAAGAGAAAAAATTATTTATTTATCTAGATGTTTACCAGTTTTCCCTTCTGCCTGAAGAAGTTCCTTCAGTATTTTTTGTATTGCTGGTTTGGTGGCAACTGATTCTCTGATATTTTGTTATATAAAAATGTCTTTATTTTCCCTTCATTTATATAGGATATTTTCACAGGATATAGAATTTTGGATTTTTTTTTTCATCATTTAAAGATGTAGCTCCACTGTCTTCTGGCCTCCATGGTTCATGATGAGTCATCTGTAGTCATTTGAATCACTGTTCCCCTGTATGTAATATGTCATCTTCCTCTGGCTACTTTTAAGATTTTCTCTTTATCTTTTTTTTTTCTAGCAGCTTGACTATGATGCACTTAGGTGTAGCTGTCTTTGTAATTATTCAGTTGGGATTGGCTGAGTGTTTTGAGTTTATACATTTATGTCTCACCAGATTTGGGAAGTTTTTAGATATTACTCAAATGTTATTTCTGTGCCATATTCTCTTACCTCTGCTCTGAGACTCTAGTTACCCATATGTAGGAGATCTTTTGTTGTTCTTGGTTATCTGTTCATTTTTTCTACTTTCTTTTCTTCAAGATTAGACCTTAGATCTGTCTACAAGCTCACTCTTTCCTCTGCTGTTAAACCCATCCAGTGAATTTTTGTTTCATCTATTATATTTTTTAGTTCTATATTTCCATTCAGTTTTTTTTTGTTTGTTTGTTTCTCTATTCAGTTTGCCTATCTTTTTTTCATTTGGAGCCTATATATTGTCATCTTTTTTTTTTAGTTCCTGGCCAAAGGAGTCTATATTTGTTTACCTCATTGAACATAGTTATAATAGGTTGCTTAAAGTTTCTGTCTAACTGGTGGCATGTACCTGTAGTCCCAGCTACTACAGGTAGCTGAGGTGGGAGGATCACTTGAGCCCAAGAGTTTGAAGCTGCAGTAAGCTATGATTGTGTCACTGCACTCCAGCATGGATGACAGAGTGAGTGTCTAATATCTGCATCATCTGAGTGTTGTTAGTACCTGCTGATCACCTTTTCCCTTGAGAATGGGTCATGTTTTCTTGGTTCTTCATATGTTTAGTAGTTGGGATTGTTTTCTAGACATCATGAATGTTCTTTTTATGGAGCCTTTGCATTTAGCTACATTCCTCAGAAGAGTATTGATATTTTTGTTTTAGTTCAGGTTTTTGTTTTGTTTTAGTTTTAGCAGAGTTAGATTCAAACTACAAACCCTTATGGCTGTGATGGGTTGTAGTTCAGATCTTAGCTTAGACTGCTTTTAGCCTGACACATGAATGGTTAAGGGTCAGCCAGAGCCTCGGTCTGGGTCTATACATCAAATTTGGTGTTCCTCTTCTCTGGCTTCTTCTCTTTCAGAATTCCTTCCTCACTCTCATTTGCCCTTGGTTGCCCCTATGCCTCTTGCCTTGGTTCTTCATACCAGAAAGAAAGTTCTATCAGACTTTTAGTTGCCCATGTGCCTTTAACCACAGTTGCCCTTTAGGGCAAAGATAACATATACACACATACCCCCTAGGAAATTCTTCAGTTTTTTTGACTCCCCTCCAAAATCTACCTGTTTTTTTAATGTTCCAAAGCCTACAGGTATATGTTTTTGGCATTTTCCCAGAGATTGGAGGTGTTATCTGTGGGATGCTTGATTTGTTAGATGCTTGTTCCTCCATACTGGAGGTGCAACTCCTGTACCTGTGCTTTTTAATGTTTGTCCTCATAACCTCTGCTTTTTTATCTAAATCTTCCTGCCATATAATATACCATGCTTAAACTACCTCTTTCTCTTTGTTTAATATCATTTTACAAAAATCTAATGTAAATACATAAAAAAATATGCAACTCACATCCCTTAACCAATTAAAAGTGACTTAAGTTCATTTTCTTTCAGATATATTTTCAAAGTGTTTGGTCTTTGCTTCTGTTTATAGTGTCTTTTATAATTGGCTAGTGTGTTACTGTTTATTTATTCTTGTAGAAAAGGAAATGAACAAAATATTTAAGAAAGAACCAGGCCTGGCACAGTGGCTCCTACCTATAATCTCAGCATTTTGAGAGGCTGAGGCAGGAGGATTGCTTGAGCCCAGGAGTTTGAGGCCAGGCTGGGCAATATAGCAAGACCTCATTACTACAAAAATTAAAAAATTAGCTGGGCATCGTGGTGCATGCCAGCTATTTGGGAGACTAAGGCAGAAGGATCACCTAAGCTCAGAAGCTTGAGGTTGCAGTGAGCCATGATCATGGCACTGCACTCCTGCTTGGGCGAGAGTGAAACCCACCTCCCCAGAAAGAACCAGAAAATAAATTGTTTTTCCTTGCATGCTAATTTTTCTAATCTTAAATTGTGAGTAGAATTACTTTTAAAGAATGGTTTTGAATTATAAATGTAGCAGTAGATAAATGAGTTCACCTATGGCACGACTTTTTAAAAGTAGGATTTCTAATAAATAACTTTATTTCAGAGGGGGAATATATGATTTTCATGCCATTAGTACCGGATCTTGGAAACAGTGTATAGTCTTCTCTTAGTATCTGTGGGGATTGGTTTCAGGACCTCCAATGGATATCAGAATTCAAAGCTGTGCAAGTCTCTTATATAAAATGGTATAGTATTTGCATATAACCTGTACATCTCCTCCTGTATGCCTTAAATAATCCCTAGATTATTTATAATACCTAATACAATATAGATGCTATGTAAATAGTTGTTATACTGTATTGTTTAGGAAGGAATGACAAGAAAAAAGTTGGTATGTGTTCAGTATAGCTGCTGTAAGGTCTTCCATCTGTGGTTAGTTGAATCCATAGATGTGGAACCCACAGATACAAAGGGCCAACTACATTTCGTTTTATACAGGCAAGATTTTTACAGTAGTGACTTATAGAGTACTTCTGTTTGCTACAAGAAAATTATTATTAGTCAGGTATATGCGTATTTGTATGTTTTGTGTAGATATCTTCTGATTTGAAAACTTGTAAGAGCAACTGACTTTTTCCCCCCTGTGGAAATTGTTAATAACATTTATTAAGGGTTAGGGTTAGGGTTAGGGCCAGTGTTGGTGGCTCAGCCTGTAATCCCAGAATTGCTTTTAAAGAATGGTTTTGAATTATAAATGTAGCAGTAGATAAATGAGTTCACCTATGGCGCGACTTTTTAAAAGTAAGATTTCTACTAAATAACTTTATTTCAGAGGGGGAATATATAATTTTCATGCCATTAGGTAGAGGCCCAGGTGAATGGATTGCCTGAGCCCGCGGGTTCGAGACCAGCCTGGGCAACTTGGCGAGACCTCGTTTCTACAATAAATCAAAAATTAGCTGGGTGTGGCAGCGCGTGCCTGTAGTTCTGGCTACTTGGAAGGCTGAGGCAGAAGGATCGCTGGGGTCGAGCAGGTCGACACTGGGGTGGCTATGAGCGAGCCACTGTACTCCAGCCTGGGCGATGGAGTGAGACTCCAACTCAAAAAAAAAAAAAAAGAGGAACCTTCTTGTTTTCCTACTTCTGTAATGTATTAATTTTGAAAATTAGCAGTCTTGAGTTTCTCTACTACAGAATCTTCCTCATATTTAAGAGCGTGACAATAATTTGGACTCTCTCTAATTAGCATTCTTTAGGGCATTAGTTGGTAGGAGAAGAATAGAGCAAAAAGCTTCTTGGCTGCCAGAGAAGGATTCCTAGGTCCTTGATCTAAGTCCTTGATAAAATTATAGCAGTATGTCCTGTGGCCCTTAGATTGTTAACCAGGAGAAATGCAGTGCTTGTGCTCTGGAGACTGAATTTTTACATTCTGTTACATTGTTCTTTTCCAAATCACTGGTGCTTGATTTTTGTGTTTTAGGGCTTATGTTATCTCTGTATCTAATATTGTGTGCTTTGTGATACACTATCAGAATATTCAGTAAATCTATCAAATTTAATTGCAATGTCACTTGTAAAAAAAAAATTACTCTTGTTGACGCCCCCATCCCTAGTTTTAGAAGTAAAAGAAACTCATTGTTGGAAATGTGAAAGATATTTGAATACATAAAGAAGAAAACAATTCAACCAGTATCTCACTACCTATTTATAGGTATTTATAAATACTAGTGAAATTTTGGTATTACCTTTCATTTGTTTTACTCTGTTCAGATGAGTATTTTCATAACATTTTTTTCCATTTTATTTGTATTTGACATGTAATAAACACACATATTTATGAGATACAAAGTGATATTTAGATATGTGTTTATAATATATAATGATCAAATCAGGGTAGTTAGCGTATCATCTCATTTATCTTTGTGTTTTAGTAATTCAGAATATTTTCTTGTAGCTTTTCAAAAATATACAATAAATTACAGTTAACCATATTTGCCCTATATGCTGATCACTAGAACCATTCCTCCCATCTAGGTGTAACTTTGTATCCGTTAACCTGTCTTTCCCATCCTCTCTTCCTCCCTACCCTTCTCAGCCTCTACTACTCACAATTTGACTTGCTACTTTCATTAGCTCAAAACTTGTTTTACCTCCCACATACAAGTGAGAACATGTGTGGTATTTACCTTTTTGTGTTTTACTTATTTTGCCTAACTTAATGTCCCCTAGACATATCCATGTTGCCATAAATGACAAGATTTTATTCTTCTTTATGGCTGGGTAGTATTCCATTGTGGATATATAACACATTTTCTTTATCCACTTGTTAGTAGACACTTTGTTGATTCCATATCTTGGCTATTATGAATAGGGCTGCAGTAAACATGGGATGCGGATATCCCTTAATATAAAACTGATATTCTTTCCTTTGGAGAAGTCCAGTTGCGGGGATTGCTGAATCATATTGTAGTTCTGTTTTTAGTTTTCTGAGAAACCTCCATACTGTTTCCATAATGGCTGTATTCATTTTCATTCCCACAATAGTATATAGGAGTCCTTTTTCTTCCACATCATTGCCAGCATTTGTTATTTACCATCTTTCTGATAACAGACATTTTAACTGGGGTGAGATGCTTTCTTATTATGGTTTTCACTTGCTTTTCCCTGATGATTAGTGATGTAGAACATTTTTCATATGTTTGTTGGCCATTTATGTGTCTTCCTTTGAGAAATGTCTATTCAATTCCTTTGCCCGCTTTTTATTTGAATGATGATGATGATTACCCCCCCGCCCCCGCTGGGTCCATGATGATGATCTAAAAAAACAAAAAAACTAAAAATAACTTAGTAATTTTCCCCTCATTATTAAACAAGTGATATTTTATTTTTAGTACTAGAAAAATTAATAATTGCTTAGACAAACAAGGAAAAATTGCCTAGTACTTCTCTTTATTAACAAAGACAATTGAGGTAATATTTGAGATTTACCCTTTAATTGTATATATTGTATTTAAGTATATAGCACATCTGAAATATTCTATACTTTGCATTTTTTAAGTTGACAATAATTGTATGTGTTTATGGAGCACATATTGTTTTATAGTTTGTTCTTTTTACTCAACAGTTCATTCTCTTTTTTTTTTTTTTTTCCTTTAAAAGCCTTTAATTCAACACATTTAGGGAACCAATAATAAAACAGGATGCAAGTAGAAAAAGCAGTTGAGGCAAAATCCTGATTGTGACTCAAGTATCTTCCATGCATTCTGAGTACAAATATTTTGATAAACAATAGTTTTTGCTGTCATCTGCACTGAAAAGGATATTTCTTTTTCTTGTGGGAAATTCACATACAAACCTTACTCAAAATTATCAAGATACTGAAATGACACCTAACTTATGCTTTGTTTTCCATTTAAGATAATAAATAAAAACTTATACTTACGAGATTTCACATATTTTAATTCTCAGAGAAAGCATTAAGCAAAACCCCACTTTTTTTTTTACCATCTGAATCTTCAGCAGGCTGAATGCTCATGTAAGGTTCTCCTTTCTCCTTGCGAGACTGTCTCTGTCGACTTTCTTCCTCTAAAGCAGCTTCTGCACGACTTTTTGCATTTATGTAAGCAAGGTATGCGGGGGAATTATGATAGGCCTTCGTAGATTCATTGTACTCTTTCTTTTATGCTTCGTACTCGTTTATTTATTTATTTATTTATTTATTTTAATTTTAATTTTTGAGTTGGAGTCTCACTCTATCACCCAGACTGGAGTGCAGTGGCCGCTCCCGGCCACCGCAGCCTCGACCTGCTGGGCTCCGGTGATCCTTCCACCTCAGCCTTCCGAGTAGCTGGAACTACAGGCACGCGCCACCATGCCTGGCTAATTTTTTGATTTATTGTAGAGATGAGGTCTCGCCAAGTTGCCCAGGCGGGTCTCGAACCCGCGGGCTCAGGCAGTCCACTTACCTCAGCCTCCCAAGGCGTAGGATTACAGGCTGAGCCACCGAGCCCGGCTCGTACTCGTTTAAATATTCTTGTTTCTCTTCATCAGTGAGATCTTGCCACATGCCACCAATAATCTTGCCAATCTCCCACAACTTTAGGTCAGGGTTGGAAGCCTTTACTTGGTCCCAGACCTTTCTGCTGTACATCATGTAGGGCATCAGTGGCTTATCTGGTGGCTTTGGGGGTTTTGGAATCGTAATACCAGAGGACGCCGTGACCCGGCTGTTGGTGCCTGGGTTCCCTCCCAGTCTGTAGTTGTTGTAGGCGAGATGACTGTATGGATTGTATCCCACAAACCCTGGTGTGCTGGGCATTTGTGTTGCAGGAGCTGGGGCGGGAGGTGGGGCATAAGATGGTCTTTTTGACAGTTTGGAAGATTAAGTTCTCAGTTCCTTAAGAATGACTCTGAGACACCATGGGCAGAAAAGGCCTCATTCTCTTTTTTTTAAACCTGTTTTTATTTTTATGTACAGGTGAGGGTCTTACTATGTTGCCTAGGCTGGTCTTAAAAACTCCTGGCCTCAAGGGATCCCACCCATCGCAGCCTCCCAAAGTACTGGGATTTGGGGCATAAGCTACTGTGCCTAGCTTCATTCTAAGTCTATTCTTCCTTTACACTTTTTTTTGTGTGTTTAGTTGAATGTTTTATCATATGAATGTGTCATCATGTATGCCACCAATTCCTTGTTGGACATTTAATTTAAACAGTTTTAGGACTTTTGGCTCATATTTTTAAATAAACTTTTATTCTTCTGATTGAGTTTTAGAATCATTTTCTTAGTGCCACTCACAAAAGCTCATTAGGATTTTCCTGGACATTTTTATTGACATCTTTATTTAGACATAGTTTTATTACCACAAATATAATGTCTCCGTTTACTTTTTTTATGACTTAGAATGTGGTTATATGTTTTGTTGTTTTTATCATGTATACTTATAAATATTATGCAATATACTTTAGAAAGCGGGTACCATTGTGTTTGATTTAGTGCTGTAGTCATAGTTAACTCTTGGAAAACATAGGATGCTGGTGATAATAGGAAACTTAAAGTAGTGAGAATCTGCCTATTTGCTCTTAGGCCACTGAGAAACTAAGGATGAGGACTCAATGTAATTGTTGTAGCAGCCAGGCGCAGTGGCTCACACCTGTAATCCCAGCACTTTGGTAGACAAAAGCAAGAGGACTGCCTGAGTCTAGGGGTTTGAGACCAGCCTGGGCAACTTGGCAAGACCTCGTCTCTACAGTATATGTATAAAAAAATAGCCGGGTATGTTGGCGCATGCCTGTGGTTCCAGCTATTTGAAAGGCTGAGGCGGAACGATCACCTGAGTCCAGCAGGTCAAGGCTGCAGTAGCTGTGAGTGTGCCACTGTACTCCAGCCTGGACAGAGTGAGACTCCGACTCAAAAAAAAAAAAAAGAATAAATAAATGTTGTAACTTTCTGGTTTTTATTTCTAAGGCTTCTGATGTTGTTTTGTCAGCAAATGTAATGAACTGGTTGATGAAGTTAGATTAGCTGTGCTAATTTTTATGTGTTGACATTATTTTCTTATATATAATTCCTGTTATCTACAACTTTATTAATTTAAAAAATGAAATATGATTTTAGCAAATTGAAATATAAGTGAAATGTTTTTGGAGGACTGTATGACTAGGTAATTCCCAAATGTTATTGTGTTACTAAAAAATATTTACCAGTACATCTCTTGGGGTGATGGAATTACAAGTGGATTTTATATTCTTGTATTTTTCTCTATTTTCTTATTTTTCCATAGTGAATAGAAACGGCCTATATAATACAATAGTTACATTTAAAACTAAAAAAAAAAAACAAAACTTGTGTTTTGGTTTTTTTTTTGTAAGTAAAGGAATACAGCAAAGGGAAGCATCTTACCTTTAAAACTCTTAGTATGGGCCAGGCATGGTGGCTCACGCCTGGTAATCCCAGCACTTTGGGAAGCTGGGACGGGAGGATCCCTTGAGCCCAGAAGTTCAAGACCAACCTGGGCAACATTTGTGTCTCTGCCCAAAGTCAAAAAATTATCTGGGTGTGGTGGCATGCGCCTGTAGCCCTAGCTACTTGAGAGGCTAAGGTGGAAGGATCATCTGAGCCCAGGAGGTTGAGGCTGCAGTGAGCCGTGGTTGTGTCACTGCACTACAGTCTGAGTGGCAGAGTGAGACATCATCTCAGAAACAACAGACTCTTAATATGGCTAGCAGAGTACAGTCTCCACGAGTAGTGTATTCCCAGACCCCCAGTGATACCTGAAACCACAGATAATATCCAACCTTATATATACTGTTTTTTCCTATTCGTATGTACCTACGATAGAATTTGACTTATAAATTAGGCACAGTAAGAGAGGAACAACTCATAATAAAATAGAACAATTATAACTATGCAATAATAAAAGTTAAGTGAATGTGATTTTTCTCTTTCTCAAAATATGTTATAGTACTGTACTTAGGGTAACTGAAACCTCAGACAGCAAAGCCATGGACAAGGTGGTGCTACTGTAGTCCCTTCTTGAGGTTGACTGCAATTATTTATGGCATTTTTTTTTTCTAATAATGAAATGTATAGAATTAGTTTGTAGCCGGGCTCGGTGGCTCAGCCTGTAATCCCGCGCCTTGGGAGGCTGAGGTGAGTGGATTGCCTGAGCCCGCAGGTTCGAGACCCGCCTGGGCAGGCGAAACCTCATCTCTACAATAAATCAAAAAAAATTAGCCGGGCGTGGTAGCGCACGCCCGTAGTTCCAGCTACTGGGAAGGCTGAGGTGGAAGGATTGCCGGAGCCCAGCAGGTCGAGGCTGCGGTGGCCGGGAGCGGCCACTGCACTCCAGTCTGGGCGACAGAGTGAGACGCCAACTCAAAAAAAAAAGAATTAGTTTGTTTGAACTTTCCTTCAACTTTTTGTTTTAAAGCTGCTATTTTGAAAAGGTGACTATTAAACATTTTTGATTTGTGATGTTTATTGATAAATATTACCACTATTGAATGTTTTTACAACCCGTCTTTTCTTAGAAAAGTTATATTTGTTTATCCTGGAAAGAAGTCCAAACATCACTTTAGTATTAACAATACTTCAGTATTACTTAGTATTATGTTTAGCAAAAATGCTAGCAAATGCTAGACCACTGGAATGTTAAGTAACTTATAATTGATGGTGGTGTTGACCTGAGCACTTTCAGACCAGGGTTTTTACCTTAACTTCTTTACCCCGTATTAATACATCTAGGTATTAATGAGTGTTTTTCAGATGGTATGACTATAAAAAGCAAACATGCCTTAAAATGATTTCTTAGTAATAAAACTTTATTCCATCAAACTGGTAGGAATGTCTTTCATCTTTTCTGCATGTGAATTGAATTGGAGCAATATGGGAAATGTCACAGAGACTTACTTGTTTTCAAATTGCATCAAAGGCCAAGGAACAGCTGTTACTGTATGGCAGAAGGGAATGTGGAAAAAAGACACTGACATATTGAAATAAAACTTTGAAACTGAGATTTTTTCCCCCATAAATCCTTCATTTATTATTATTTATTTTTATTTTTTGAGTTGGAGTCTCATTCTATAGCCCAGGCTGGAGTGCAGTGGCACATTCACGGCCATCCCAGCATCGACCTGCTGGGCTCAGGTGATCATTCCACCTCAGCCTTCCAAGTTGCCAGAACTACAGGTGCACACTACCATGCCTGGCTAATTTCTTTATTTATTGTAGAGATGAGGTCTCGCCAAGTTTCCCAGGCTGTTCTCGAACCCATAGGCTCTGGCACATCCCTCACCTCGGCCTCCCAAAGTGCTGGGATTACAGGCTTGAGCCACCATGCCCGGCCCCTTTCTTGTTTTTATGTAGACAATTTAAAAAGAGGAGAAACAAATTATCATAGCATATAATGTAGCCAAAAAATGAGCTAGTTATAGGATATCATTAATTTTAATACTATTGCAGAATTATTATTAATCGATTAATCCCCCAAATAAGTTTGAATCACTTTGTAGTGTGAACAGCATTATATCTACAGGTGTGTGTTTATAATTATATTTTCAAATGGAGTATAAACCTTTTATTCCTTAATGATATCCTTGTGTATTCTAGATACTTTATGTTTATATGCTCAGTGTTCCTTGTAATAACAACAGAGACGAGAATAATTAAGACAGTGTTTTGCAAGATTTTTTAAATGATGGCTTTCATGTGAAACCCGTGGTGTTATTCTTTGCATAAGTATTTTCCTGTCTACTACTGAGGGACTGAATTTAGGGAGGGAATAGAGGTGAAATAATAGTCTTTGCGCTCGAGGAATTCACAGTCTTGTAATGTACACAGATGTGTAGACAACCAGTTTATCAGCCTACTCTGTGATAAAGAGAAATGCTGGCGAGAGAGAACCAGACCAAACTGGCGCAGAGATGAAGAGGATTAGCAGGGAAGGCTTCCTGAAGGAGGTGTTACCTGTGTTTATCCCCAGTAATGAGTTGGAGTATGCCTAAGGAGAGGAAGGCTGAGAAGGCTTTGGTGAAGATCGGGACCAGTATTTCCTTTGTTGTGACCAGAGCAGAGAGTACATGTGATGGAGTGGCAGAAAGGGGAAGTTAACATGGGTTTTACAGGCAGGAGTCACTGCGTGCAGCCCTCCTTTTTATTTTTTTATTTTTTGAGTTGGAGTCTCACTCTGTCATTTAGGCTAGAGTGCAGTGGGGCGCTTATGGCCACTGCAGCTTCAACCTACTGGGTTCAGGTGATCCTTCTACCTCAGCCTTCCAAGTAGCTGGAACTACAGGCATGCGCCACCATGCCCAGCTAATTTTTTGTAGAGATGAGGTCTCACCAAGTTGCCCAGGCTGGTCTTGAGCCCCTGGGTTCAGGCAGTCCTCTCACCTTGGCCTCCCAAAGTGCTGGGATTATAGGCATGAGCAACCAGGCCTGGCCTTGGTTTTCTTAATGTAACTTTTTTCAGGATTAAATCTGTACATACAGATACATGTGTATGTGTATTAGGTTATAATAAAAATATATTTTTTGTTGTGTGTTGTGATTTGCAAAGTTTGAGCTGGGTGTGTGGCTCATGCTTTTTATCCCAGCACTTTGTGAGGCCAAGGTGGGAGGATTACTTCAGCCCAGGAGTTTGAGATCAGCTTGGACAACACAGAGAGACCTTGTCTGTAGAAAAAAAAAATTAGCTGGGCATGGTGGCATATACCTGTAGTTCCAGCTACTTGGGAGACTGGCAGAAGGATTGCCTGCGTCCAGGAGGTTGAGGCTATGGTAAGCTGTGATCATGCCACTGCACTCCAGCCTGGGTGACAGAGTGAAGCTCCGACTTAGGAAAAAAAAAGTTTGAATTCAGATATTTGAGAAAAAAGTTGATTAAAGTCTTCACTTAATTAAGAATTATTCTTGTCCATGTGTGCAAATCTCTGTGGCAGTTGTAACTAGGGAGAGGAAGTAGAGTAACTAACCAAGCTCTCCTTCCTTAGACCAGATTGGTCTCTAGACCAGTCTGGTCAGGATCCATGTGGACAGCATCTGAGAGGATGCACACTCCTTTACCCTTAGATCTCTGAGAGCCAGGAGGAGAATTCTTTGCTTTTCAAGAGAGGGAAATATTGCAGTTAAAGCATGGTCCCTCTATCCACACACCTGCATTGAAGTGGTGGGCCTGGGAGCCAGCGGCTGGTCTCTTCCAACAGCTGAGATGAAGAAATAGTTTGAAGGCTCCTTGCAGCTGCCAGGTTTCCTCATTGGTGGGGTCTCATGGTCTGGATTTCTCATGGTCTGGATTTCTCATGATACTGGCTTTGGGAGGAAGCCCCATTTGGATCTCAGACCGAATAAGATCTATCTCCAGCAGTCTGCCAAAGGGTCCTGTGCTTCAGGGGGACATGAAGGTGATGCCAAGTCCTCATTAGCTCCTGCCTCTGTTCTTCAACTCATCAAAACCATGAGGAAAGATCATGCTCCTAACTCCTGACAAGTACCAGTGGATATGGTTGAGAGGGCCAGGTTCTGATTTTTTTATTACTGCCCCAACAGATTTGGTCTTTGTATGTGAACAGCAGTGAACCTAGTTTCATACACCAAGGGGGAGGGATGTGACTCTCATGACTCCATAAGGAATTTTTTTCACAGGCCATGATGCCTTCCAGTGTGAGGGCTGAGCAGCTGGGAGCAGCTGCAGTGTTTCCAGAAATGGAATTGCAACCAGTAGTGACCTTCAGTTAAAGTTTTTTCTATTCTGTGATTGGTCTGTGAGGGTGTGTAGTTGCTGTTGACATTGTTTGGATTTTACAGAAACTAAATTTTCTAGCTTGCTACCCTTCTAGGTTATAAAACCTGAAATGCTTTTTAAACTCCAGATGTGACTGTATATGTCTTAATTCCTTGTCACCAGCCAGAAGATGGTGCTGTCGTGCTGGCAACCAATCTACCTTTCCAATTTAAAGTGCAACTTATCTAAATGCTTATTCATGCTAAGTAATGTGACAGATTTAGCATTCGGATTCAACAGTTTACCCTTCCTGCAGTGTGAGGTCAGACCTTCAGAATCTGGAGCTAGAGAAGCCTGGCAGGGGGGCCTTTGTACTTCCTCAGGGCCACCTTTGCACTCAGGGTAAAGTGACACTCGGGTAGAGGTCAGGATGAAGATCTCTGAGTGCTTTTTGATCTGTGCGCAGTCTTCCATGATTTGGTTAAAGATTTATGAATAGAGATTAGAAAAGTTTCTGTAAAGAAAAAACATTTTTTTTCTTTTGGGTAAGGATCTGAGTACCTCGAGGAAAACTCATGAATTCAGTTTATAGGAGATACTTATAAATGAATCATTAATAATTAATTGAATACTCAACTAGTTGAAGTACCCAAGCAGTCTCTCAATTTATCTTAACCACTTGAAGGAAACCCAGTTGGTATGATGGACTTGGAGTAAAACTGGTGATACTTGATCTAACCTCTCAACCCTTAGCTGCAAAGTGGAGATGAGAAAATCCATTTTATGGGGCTGGGAAAAACTAAGCGAGGGAATAATGTTCTTCACAGAGTGCCTGGCACTAGTTGCTTAGTAAATATTCCCTTTCGCCCCCCACCCCCCACCCCATTCAGTAATCCAGACATTAAAATATTGGGAAATTAAACTTATAAAAAGCATTTATTGTTGCATCACGGAGACTGAGTATAAAACTCTTGGTGTTTGTATGTTTATATTGCAAAATGACAGCAAGTCCCTCAGTTAGGGCCACATGCTTTGCCAAGACTTGTAGGTAATCTTCTCCTGTCAATACTTTTTGAACAAAAAACAAAGCTGCTGCCAAAATGATTTTTGGTTGTCTTTCCTTTTCTTTCCCGTGGCTTCCTACACCTGAGTTGCCATTTTAATTAATCTTTTATTAGCACAATCTGGGGTCTTCCTTGGAGCCTCTTGGGGGTCCCACTTCACTTGTTACTGGAGCAGCTTTCTGTTCTAGAGGCTAGCTTTTGAATAGGTTCATAAGTAATATGAATATTCCACAGACACAGAAGAAGTTTGATGTAAGGTTAGGTTGGACTCGTTAGGTCTTTGGATTTAGTCTTTAACTAGTTTGGGAAGCTTGTTTTGGGCACGATTTTAAAAGTACATTTCTCATTATTCACAGATTCTGTATTTCCAAATTCACCTACTTATTAAAATTTTTGTGTGACCTCAAAAATCAGTATTCAAGGTGCTTTTGTGGTCATCCACAGACATATGCAGAATTGAGAAAATTTTGTGTTGCCTAATGCAATATGTTCCTGGCCAAAGTTGAACAAGATGTTGCTCTGCCTTCTTGTTTCAGCTCTCATACTGTAAACAGTAATCCTTTTCACAGTCTTTTTTAGTGTTAGAGTTTTTTGGGTTTTGGATTTTTTTTCTTTTTACTGGTGATTTTTGCTGTTTAAAATGGACTCCAAAACAGTGTTGAAGTGATTCCTAGTGTTCCTAAATGCAAGCAGGCTGTGGTAGTTTATGGAAAAAATGCATTTGTTAGATAAGCTTTGTTCAGGCATGAGTTATAGAGCTGTTGGCTGTGAGTTCAGTGTTAATGAGTCAACAATAGATATTAAATAAGATGTCTTTAAATAGAAGCACACATAAAATAATATTGTATATTGATTGATGAAAATGTGACCAGAGGCTTGTAAGAACCTAATCTTGTATTTCCCTGGGAATAGTGATTCAGTATTTGCTAATTCCGTGTTTATGGTGTCAAAAAGATGAAATTACAACAAAGTTAGCTTACGTATCTTAATTGGCTTTATTTGCAATACTGGAATGGGGCAACACCTCGTTGTATAAAGTAGAATGAGCATTCCGATGGCAGAGGAGGTTGGACTTATAGACAGAGAAGGGCTGAAAAAAACAGAAACAAAGAACAAAAGTGGATTGGTTATTTCAAAATTATTTTCCTTGTAAAGGGTAAAGCAGAGGGAACTCCCTTACCATGCCGGCTAAAACTAGCTCAGTTGGGGATTTGGCTATTCACTGTCACTCTGATTTCAGAAGGTGACATAAACAACTTAGTTTTGGCTTAGTGACATGGAACTTTAGCATGAGGGACTCCATTTTGGTTTGGCCTGTTTTGCCTGGTGCAAGAACTGGAGACTTTATAAAACATAACTACAATAAGACTTAACTATCTGTTGCCTTCTGCCTTCTTTTCGTCTTCAAGGTATTCAGCCCAAAGCCATTAAGGAAAAGAATTTCTGGGTTGCCTACTTTTTATTTGTTTTTAACGGAGAGGTACTTATTTTAGAGCTTTGGGAGAGTCATTCT
This sequence comes from Tarsius wallacei, assembly GCA_963574415.1. NCBI lineage: Eukaryota > Metazoa > Chordata > Mammalia > Primates > Tarsiidae > Tarsius > Tarsius wallacei. The sequence goes on from CAUYQG010063697.1 coordinate 30,854, forward strand.
GGTTCTTGTCTGACAAGAACAATGCTGCAGAAATGGGCTCACCACAGGGTGGCACAGCCTCTCCTGGCCCAGCGGGCAGCTCTTCCTTTAACCTGGCACAGTGATCATGGATGGCTCCAAGTGCAGGGTAATTAGGGGAATGGAGATACAGAACACTGGTTCCCAACCTTTTTGACATCAGGGACCGGTTTCATGGAAGACAATTTTTCCATGGATGGGAGGGTGATCATCAGGCATTAGATTTTCAACCTGGATCCTGCGCACGTGCAGTTTACAACAGGGATCGCGCTCATATGAGAATCTAATGCTGCTGCCAGTCTGACAGGGCAGAGCTCTGCTTGTCTGCCACTCACCTCCTGCTGTCCGGCCTGGTGTCAGTCTGTGGCCCAGGGATTGGGGACCCCTGCTATAGGGATACAACTGTTACATTTGACTTTCATTGAAAATAAGGTTTTAAAAATTCTCTTGATAGTTTTTATTTTCTGCAGATGAAACCCCTAATTGTGGATTACCACCTTAACTTTTCCTTTGTGTGAAAAGTTTTGAGAACATCAAGGATGTGTGATTTATTTTGCCCCCCTCTCCATGTCAGCTTCATTTTAACTTAGATCTTGGCCCCTTTAGAAGGAAGGGATCTGAGATGTGACAACAGTAATAAGCAGTAGACAGTTCACTTTATTCTTTTGGCAGATTCTTGAAAAAAGTAGTATGTAGCAAGTTTGGTTGAAGTAGCAGTGAGAATATTCAGTGTCCTATTATGCAATCCTTCTTTCATCTCTGTATGTATGACACATGGTACATTCTTTTCCTGGTGGAGCCTACAATTAGGAACAGTGTTGCTTTTAGGTCTGTTGAGCTCATCAAATTTCTGGATTTACTACTCGGCTCTGTCCTGCCATTGCCGTACAAGGCCCCTTTGCAGGTAGGTAATAATGAAGAGAGGGGCCCATGAACAGGAAGGACATGCTGATGGGGAGGGTCCTCTGTCCAGCGGAGTGCACAGCTGGCATGACACTCGTCCTACTGAAAATTTGTCCACAGTCCCCGCTTGTTTACCATGCTTTCATTTGAATGGAACATTTGTGCACTCTGCCTCAGTCTGAAAATAATTGGATGCCCTTCATTGATGGTCATAAAATACTATAATCAATATTAAATGCTGGAAACTGATGAGTCTTGGACAACTTCAAACCCAGCTTCCTGAGTTTCCCAGATACATCTGTATCTTTCAGTTGGTGGGGGGGTCATCTGTTTAATTTCATGGTGAACAGCTTTTATCCCTTGTGCATTTACTTTCTCATCTGTAGAAGGTCACATTTAGTAAGAATGGCTTGAGAACTTAATCTGGATATTTTTTTCAAAGATCTTCAAACTGAAATTCCATCACAAGATTATCTGTAAGTAATCTGAATAACTTCAGACAAGCAGAAACAAGGAAATAACTTCATTTAACACCCATTATGTTTCATAGTAGTTGTAGTTTCTATCATAGACTGTTTTAAAATTGGTCATTGTTTAAATCTTTGTCCTTTCTCATGAACTTAGATCTCCCTTCTTCCCTGTTATATATTCTGGGTTGGGCTATAATGTTTAAAGGAGGGACTCGCTAGGCCCAGTGGTTCGTGCCTATAATCCCAGCACTTTGGGAGGCCGAGGAGAGAGGATTGCCTGAGCCCAGGAGTTTGAGACCAGCCTGGGCAACATGGCAAGACCTCATCTCTACAATAAATCAAAAAATTAGCTGGATGTGGTGGTGTGTGCCTGTAGTTCCAGCTACTTGGAAGGCTGAAGCAGAAGAATCACCTGAGCCCAGCAGGTCTAGGCTTCACTCCAGCATGGGTGACAGAGTGAGACTTCAACCCAAAAACAGACGAACAAAGGAGAGACTCATCTTGATATACAAGTGAAGTAAGTAACATACATTTTATATGTATGTTACCACTAAGTTGTTTGGTAATAGATTTCATGGAATTGTTTTAGAGAATGTGGGAAGATAAACATAAAAACCATGGGGCAGGATCTGACTGGCACGGATGGCCATATTTTGTTGATGTTAACTTGGAGAAATGTTTATAAGCAGTTGATAACTCAGTTTTAATATTGTTTCCGAGACATTTTAACTGAATAATGTTTGAGAAGTTATATTTAAGGAGAGGTAAAATATTTTCAGTAAAGTATTTTAGGTTAATATAAAGAGTTCTCCTAAATTTTTATTAGATTTTATTAGATTTAGTTAAGGGAATTTTTCCCTTCCTTGTCCTTCCCTCCTTTAAATGTTTGCAAGCAGTTTGAAAAGTGATTATGTTATAGTTTGGTCTTTGTCTCTTAATCTTGATAAATTGAATACTCTTAATGCTGCAGTTCAGCAGCAGTGAACAGCTGCCCCTAGGAGTAAAGATCTTTTTCACAATTCTTGTTTGAATAGGAGGGTGTACCTGGTAATGAATCTTGATTATCTAAACTGCCAGTGATGGACTAAGAACCTTGTGGTTTCCATCTTCTATATATTTACTAATTATTTTTGTTTGCTTGATCTATAAGTCTATAATTGGGAGGTATATGTATGAGTATATATTTAACTCCTACCGTTGTTGTGAAATTGATTTTTCTTTTTTTTCTTTCTTTCTTTCCTTTTTTGAGTTGGAGTCTCACTCTGTCACCCAAGCTGATAACATACTGGTTTGCCTTCAGGCCTTGGCTCTTCTTTGAGAGCTTACTGGTAAAGAAAAACAAAACAAAGAATTCATAACCAGGTAGTTGCTTTGGGAAAGCAATACTTTATGAAATATCTTAAGTGTTTTGGTTTAAGAAAAAAAAAGATTTTAATAAAACTCTCATCTTAAGTTAGAATCAACTACAGTCATGTGTCACATAAGATATTTTGCCAACAATGTAATGCATATATTACAGTGTCCCATAAGATTATAATACTATAGTTTTACTATGTCTTTTCTAGCTTAGATACACAAATATTCAGTACAGTAACATGCTATACAGGTTTGAGCTACAGGAGCAATAGGTTATACCACGTAACCTAGGTGTGGAATAGGCTAGACCATCTAGGTTTGTGTGAGTATGCTCTGTGGTGTTCACACAACAATGAATTCCTCAGAACATATCCCCTTCATTAAGCAGCACAGGACTGTGCTTAGATTGTTTCATGACCTCCCTGTTCCCTGAATGACCGAGCCCTTTATCTCCTTAATCCTGTATCAATCACTCCTAGGAGGCGCATAGGGGCAGGAGGTTTTGTTTTCCTCATGTGGTTAGCTCTTCTGTCTTTGATATTAAATGTCACAATCATTTCATGTTCTATATAAATTTTTAGTCTTTTCTCTATGTATGTACAATATTAATTTTAAATCAGCTGGAGCAGGAACTTCTCTGACTGTGCTCAGAGAAATGGGGCAGAAAGTAGAGATTTTCTAATTTGCATCCAATTCCCACCACAGTTTCTGATTTTATTGGATTATTTGAGAGAATGTGGTTAAGATCATCTGTGATAGTTGTTGACCTAGTTAGGTTTTGTAAATATTCCAAGTGTGTTTTAAAGTATATTTTATAATTGTTAATTGTTCAGTAGATCAAGCTTTTAAAAAATATGGTTCTCATCTTCTATATATTTACTAATTATTTTTGTTTGCTTGATCTATAAGTTTATAATTAGGAGTTATATGTATGAGTATATATTTAACTCTTAACCATGGCTGTGAAATTGTTGGTTTTTCTTTTTTTATCTTCCTGTATTTTTTTTTTTTCTAAGTCGGAGTCTCACTCAGTCGCCCAAGCTGGAGTGCAGTGGCATGCTCATGGCCACCGCAGCCTCGACCTTCTGGACTCAGGCGATCCTTCCACCTCAGCCTTCTAAGTAGCTTTATTATTGTAGAGACGAGGACTTGCCAAGTTTCCCAGGCTGGTCTCAAACCCCTGAGCTCAGGTAATCCTCTCACCTCTGCCTCCCCAAGTGCTGGGATTACAGGTGAGAGCCACTGTGCCTGGCAGAAATTGTTGGTTTTTCTTTGTAATTTTTTATAGTTTAATGCTATTATTCTAATTAGTGGTTTGTTGTTTTGTCTGTCTTGAACTCATTTTTGTCTGATAACTTAATTTTAGCAAGGTTTCCTTTTTTGGTTAGTATTTGCCTGATGTATATCTTTCCCTCCTTTTACTTTCAGTCTTTTTGAGTTGCTTTAGATGTGTCTTTTGTGACTAGCATATAGCATAAATTTGATTTTCTTCAATCTGAAAATCTTTGTCTCTTAAATGGTGAATTTGGTCAGTTTATCTTTATTATTTACCATGCATTTTCCTTGTTTCTTTTTCCTTAACATCCATTTGTGGAACAGGCTTGAGATGGGATTTCTTTTTACAGCCTTTTCTGCTTTTGCCTTGTGTAGGGACAGACTTGGTTACTTTTTCTCTAGGCTAGTTAGTGAGTTTTTGTAGTCTTCTTTGGGTAGGTCAGCCCTTCTGTATGCCCAGCTTTATGCAAGGGTCTTGTTCCAGCTTTCTGTCCCCACGCAGGCCCTAGGCCATGCCTGGGTCTTTGTATGGCCTTTGTATATTAGGGCCAGTACTTTGGTCTTATTTTCCCCATTTTCCTTTCAGGGCTGCTCCATCCCACTTTTGCTCTTAAGCCCCATCTTTAAGTTCTCTTTTATTTCTTTTCTTTCTGTCTTCCCTTTCTATCTGTCTTGTCTTTTTTTTTTCTGCCTTTCAAGAGATGGGATCTTACTACATTGCCTAGGCTGGTCTCAAATTCCTGGACTCAAGCCTCCCAGAGTGCTGGGATTACAGGCCTGAGCCACTATGCCCAGCTGTAATTCTCTTTGATTTTTGATGTGGTACAAGTGATGTCTTTGACTAAAGATATTTCTGTAGTATTAGTGTTTGAGCTTTTCTTATTTTGACCTTTGACTTAGCTTCTTAGTAATACAGTCATGCATTCCTCAATGGTGGGACACGGTTTTCAGAAATGCATTGTTAAGTGATTTCATTGTGTGAATATCATTGAGTGTACTTACACAAACATAGCTGATACAACCTCCTACACAGCTAGGCCATATAGTGTATCCTATGGCTCCTGGATTACAAACTATGTGGCATACTATACTGAATACTGTAAGCAATTGTAACACAATGGTAGGTATTTGTGTCTCTAAAAGGGAGAAGGTACAGTGAAAACAATCTTACAGGATCACTGTGGTGTATGTGGCTGTCATTGATAGGTGACACATGACTAACAGATATTTCAAATGGAAAGCAAAAGCATAGCTGGGCTCGGTGGCTCAGCCTGTAATCCCACGCCTTGGGAGGCTGAGGTGAGTGGATTGCCTGAGCCCGGGGGTTTGAGACCCGCCTGGGCAACTTGGTAAGACCTCATCTCTATAATAAATCAAAAAACTAGCCAGGTGTGGTAGCGCGTGCCTGTAGTTCCAGCTACTTGGAAGGCTGAGGCGGAAGGATCGCCGGAGCCCAGCAGGTTGAGGCTGCAGTGGCCGGAAGTGGCCACTGCACTCCAGTCTGGGCGATAGAGTGAGACTCCAACTCAAAAAAAAAAAAAGAAAAGAAAAAGCATTTCTCTGTGGATATGAACTGGTGTTCAGTGGTTCTGTGTGTTTATTTACTGATGTATGACTGTACAGATTTTACTATCATCACATATTTGCCAGGCTGGAGGATTGGGTGGCACAGGGACCTGCAAGTCATAGCATTTTTTGGCAACTCTGGTTTGCTTTCAGGGAACAGCTGCAAGAGATTGAGTTTGGGGATATGTATGCTCTTACTGCTTGAACTCCTGATCCCTGTGAGTGTGAAAGTTCTGAGAGAACCAGATCGGGCTCATGTTTTAGCTAAGGCTTAGGTCTCATCTTAGTTATTCTGGAGGAGGAAAAAAAAAGAGAAACTTCCTCTGTTGTCTGTCATGTACTCTGTTTTACTTTGCTTTTCAAATGGAAAAGAATAGGTAATGTTTAGGCTTGCTAAAGGGTATGTTATAGTAGTCCTTGATAGAGCTGGAAACCATTGAAAGTAAAAATGATGTTCTGACAAATTTTTTACCTTCATTAAGCTATATGGAGAAACTAGACTAGAAATAAAAGGGTAAAAGTATTGTGGCCCAGACACCAGAGAGGTGAGCACGGTGACTGTGAAGATGGCCAGGCTCCTTGGTTCTCTGCATGGTGTGGGTAGGGTCAAGGTGGAACTTTTTACTGTGGAAAAAATTTCAAAGATACAAGATAAGACTATAATGACTGCTATGTACTCACCCCACTCCCCTTCACCACTGTCATGGCCAATCCTGTTTCATCTCTACAGACACCTACTGTCTCCCATTTTGTTTTATTTTGAAGCAAATTCTAGATCTATGTCATGTTCACTGGTAAATATATCAGTATGTGTCTCTTAAAAAAACAGATTTTTTAAAACATAGGAACAATATTATTGCTCCTAAAAAATAAATCCTTAATATCTTAATATCATAAACTATTGACAACCTGTTAAAATTTCACATTATTTCACAAGTGTCATGAGTTTGTCTTTTTCCATACAAGTCAAGATCCATATAAGGGCCGTGCATGGTAGTTGTTGATGTATCTATAATATCTGTCTACCTGTCCCTCTCTCTCACATTTGTTGGAGAAACAGACTAATTTTTCCTACAGTCTGGATTTTGCTGATTGTATCCACTCCCCATGTTGTTTTTATGTCCTCCTTTTTCATATAAGCTAATCATTAAAGCTAGAAGCTTGATCTGAATAAGAATTGATTTGTTCAGGATGCAAGACTGCTTCATAGGTAGTATTATGTTTTCCCATCAGGAAGCACATATAGTACTAGTATCTGTCTCCCTTTTTGTGTGATTTGTTAGCTCTTAAAACTTAACTTAGATCCATTATTTCATTAGAGACTACAGTGTGGTGATAATGTAATTCTAGCATTCCTTTTTCTTTTATTTGTTGGAATAAATCTATAAAGAAAAGCTTTTACTTATCTGCTATGTAGTTGGCAATTGGCATAGGAAAAATAGAATTTATGTTTGATTCTTTTACTTACTGCTTTAAAAAAAAAAAGTTGATTTGCTGGATGTGAACAATGATGACTGGTCAGTTTTTTTAGCATCATTACAGATCTGTGGACATAATGACATAGAGACATCTATAATATGATTCAATCAGTTGCAGTTTTTACGCTTACTGATGGTCCAATTATCCCAGCTTTGTAAATAAGAGCCTCTTTAGGTTGGCCGATGAGTTCTTTTGACTGCCCTCTGATATGACAAGATGTTCCAGGTTCATCTTGTATGTTTGTTGCCTCAGACCTGTAATCAGCACTTCTCCAAGGAGCTCTGGTTACTTTTCATGGAAAATGGTATTTCAAGATCGCAGTCTGGGTGCTAGAGTGTTCTTTATACTGTGTTGGTCATTGTTTTTGAGCCTTACAATGGACAGAGCTAAGCAAGTTTTCTTTTTTTGAGATAAAATGTGAGTTCAAATCGATATTTCTGATTCAACACCAGGACTGCGGGGTGCCAGCCCCCGCAGGTTTTGGGGGTCCCTGGAAAGATGTGGCGGCATCGGAGATTCGAGGGATAGATATGAGAGAGGAAAGAAAGAGGCTGGACTCCTGTCTGGTGCAGAAGCCGTTTAATGGAGGTTTCCATGCTCTTTTTATCCTAAATTTTCACAGGTTAGATCACAAGGTTTTCACGTGAACACAAAGCCAGGCGGATGAGGGGCACCCCCCACCCACCAGG
>CAUYQG010063698.1:0-22036 GCA_963574415.1 Tarsius wallacei
GGGAAGCAATTAATGGCAGTAAATACCTGTCTGGGGATGGGGGGACACTTCTTACAAACAAGGGTGCCTGAATGAGACATATTTGTGTACCTAACCCTTAAATGTACCCCTCAATATCACAATAAAAAAAAAAAGAAAAAAAAAATATCTTTATAATTTCTAGTGTATTTGTGTTGGATAACGTAAAATGGTCTATGGCCAGAACCACACTTTCTAATTCATTATCTCAAATTTGTTTGGGATGTCCCACCTAAACATGTATCTAGCCAGCTCTAGGAATTGCAGCCTTCCATCCACTGATCTCAAATCACAGAGGGAGCAGGGAAAGCACCTACTAGTTCTCATCCTGGTGCGTCACTACCTTGTTGCAGAACCAAAGAAAACTCTCTTGAGCTCAAAGATACTCCATTTCCGCAATTTCACCAACAAATGACTCATCTGTTGGAAAGAAGAGCAGTTATAATTTCACCCTTAATTCCAAAAACGAATAGGTTTTCTTAGTTTACGATCAAGTAAGAGTGAAAAGAAAAGTACAAATGATTTCTTATAAGGTAATATTTTGAGCTCAAAATGTTCAGAATTGTGAGTGTGTGTGTGTGTGTGTGTGTGTGTGTGTGTGTGTGTGTGTGTTCATTTTGTGGTACCTTATATATTTCTTCTAATTTCAATAAATATGTATCTATACAATGTGTATATATCCATGCATATGTAAACATATGTATCTATCAAACAGATCTAAGCTCAGTATTTTAAGATACAAGAGACCTTAAAAGTCATCTAGTTCAATATTATTTGAGCAACACTTGAATTCTATTTGAAATGTTTCTAGACTAAGAGGAATAGGACTCTGTCCCTCACAATAAATTCTTATGTAGCTCTGACCATTTATTCTTTATTGTAAATAGTTAAAACATTTTACCTTGTCATTTAAACATATTGGTTCTAATTTGGCTTCGTTGCCTGTCATAGAATAAGTGTCTTTCCCTATAAAAATCCATCAAATCGTAAATAAAAAAACAACTATTGTGTCTTCTACTATCTTATATAGGCTAAATATTTCTAGTTTTTTCAGCATAATTCTTGCCAAGAACAACCTATTAATACCCACTCTTCTGATGTCCATAAGGTGTTAAAGACAATATAAGGCAAAACTATTTAATTTGATAATTGCAATTGTCTCTATTCCAGAGAAATGGCTTAAGTTGTCATAGAAAGCCAGTTCTTAATGTTTCTTCACAATCCAGCCTCCTTACTAATGAGGTCTCATTAATGTTTTAAAAATATCTCTTTTGGACAATTTATTTCATTAAGTATAGTAATTAAATGTACTCATTAATGTCATTGAGAGTATGAGGATCTTTCTCATAATAAATGTGCATAGACCTGGGACATAACGTACATGAGTTTAGGATAAATGGAAGTAAGGGACAACATCAATCCCCAAATCCCCAGAGTGAATACTAATTTATCTTGCAAATCTGTGATATCTGATTAATCAGAAAAATTCATTTAGACCAGGTCTGAGGTTCAGCTTTAGGTTGTGCAGCATCACTTGAGGTGGGATTTGGGACTAGAGCCTGCTCAGAAAAAGTCATTTGGGATGTCAAAGAGATGTGAATGAAGGGCTTTTTTTTTGTAGGGTTTGATGTTGTGCTTAGTGTCTAGCTTATCGTCCAACATGTAGTGGGCACTCCATAAGCACAGGTCATTGGATTAAAGCAAATTAAAGTCTTTCCATGTGGGAATAATGAAATATGTTGAGAACATTATTTTGGGGAAGAGGAAATTCAGACAGAAAATGGTAATGCCTTTGTGTGTCCAAAGTGTTGTCTTTTGGGTAAGGGGTTATCTCAGTCAAAATTTACTCAAGAAATGTTTTAGCAAGATCTTTTCTGTGAAAAAAATCTATGACTTGTGAAGGAAGTATACACACATACACACATACGTACACACACACACACACACATACAGAAACCCCAACTTATGAATATAATATATATATATGTGTATATATATACATATATGTATATATATACATGCCAGGCAAAAGACACCTTGTTCTCTGTCCTCCAAATGTAGTGAATCTCTGTATAATCTCAACTAGTGAATCCCAGACTTCTGAGTAAAATCTACAGAAAATGAAGTCTTAGCTTCATGAAAAGAAGAACTTTGCCATTTCTCCACAGCTTTCTTCTGCTTGCCTAGAAAGCTGTCCGTGGTCATTCTCCTTTCTCAAAATAATCACCTCTCATCAGTCTATTTGGCATACTGGTACTTCTCCCACAAGACTCAATTTAATGATTGCCTCTTCTGAAAAGCCTTCTTTGACTTTCCAGAAAGACTCCTCCCAAGGTCCCATTGCACTGCTCATGCATCCTCCCACACACATCATCTTGTATCATTATTGTTTGCAATTCTGTTTCCTCCACCAGACAGAGCTTCCAGTACCTGGCCCTATTTCCTGAGCCTGTCAAGGTGCTGGGTGAAAAATGGTACACAGTAATATACCTATTGCCAGAATGAATGACTAAATGAACATTTGCTTGAAAAATATACTGGTAGAAAGTTGAGAGTGGTGCATTATTGGTCAAAACTTCAAGGCTTACTATGACTCAGCCCTAGAAACCACACATGGCCTACTGGCAATCAGCATTCCTGTGCTTAAAAACCAGTTACCACATCAGCAAGAAAAATGTATAAGAGTGTGACCACTGGGAGGCATAATTCACTATAGAGTCCTCTAAAGAAGGTACCATGGTATACTTGGGAAGATTGTATCAGATGATCTGATAGTATATTTTCTCACCCTCAAAATTGTTTTTGGAAAAAGACATTCAAACCATAACTGCTCTGCCCTTTTTTCATCTTAGTAAAGAAAAAAATCTAGTCCAGAGGTCACCAAACTTATTTTTGTAAACGGCCAGTTAGGCAGTAAATATATTAGGCTTTGTGGGCAATGAGGTCTTGGTTGCAACTTCCCAAGTATACACTTGTGTCATGAAAACAGCCACAGACAATATGTGGAGGAACAAGTGTGACTGTATTTCAATAAAACTGTATGTACAAAAACAGATGGTGATCTGAGTTTGGCCCACAGCCTGTAGATTGTTGACCCCTGAAATAATCTAGCATTGAGCAGTTTTCACTCAAACACCAAAAGATATAATTTTCTATCTGTAACTACAAAAACAATGATAAAACCCTAAGAAGAAAATAAACATAAACAACAATAACAACAAAACGTTCCTAATGCTATCTGAAGCCAAAAACTCTTTTGAAATATGATTTTTATAACAAAATCTAAACAGAGGTTGATAATAGATATTTTGTGCTGAGCAGTACTATAAATAATAGAATAATGATGACATTATTTTGTATCCACTATTCTTCCAGTATTTCTGTTTTTAATTTATTTTCCATAAGATTTGAAGATAAGGCCAATGTATTATTTGAAAGTAACATGATTTTAGGAATGTTTCCAACTACCATGGAATGCTGATAATGTCTCCTGAGCAACCTAGAGACCCATATTTTGAAGTTACATACAAAAGTTTGGTTTTTTTTTGCTGTTTTTTTTATGAAATGGGAGCTCTATGTTCTATAAATCAATGTTAATGAAATACATATTTGTTTTCTTTGGGTTCTATTCTTGAAATAGTTTCAGATTCTGGGCCAGAAAAAAGATTAGCTACACCTACAGCACGGGGTCAATATGGAATAATTTCCACTTGAGTTCCCTGCTGCAACTTGATGACATGAAGGATTTTGTTATTTCTTCTACTCTTTCATATTGCCTGACTAGATCCTGGAGTTTTACGTTGGAACAAACTGCAGTGAAGGCCACTGATTTTCTGAAGACATTTTCGTGATATAAGCATTTCATGATATAAGATATATCTGAATGCATAAAGGAATTGATACTATTTCTTAAAAGATGGTCGTATAACATGATACACCTCATCTTTAGTCTGATATATTGAGTATCCTAAACCTTTTTAATGGAGAGTTAAAGAAATGGATTGTTAGACATTGAAAAGGATAAATTAGCTATCTCTATTTATTCATTGTTAACACTCCATATCTAATGCTATTTTTAAAAAATCTGTCTAGATAATCATATCTATACACTATGTGAAACTACTCTGTGTAAATCTTACATGTAGAAAATCTTAGACTTCAATGATTACATATACCACACAGGCAAATGTATGTATTTAATGTTAATCCTTAGATTCATGAAGATCTGAATCACATAGTACATAGTGAATGATGGTAATGGTGATCTCTGGAGAGTTTTTGCCTGATCTGAGGTATGGGCAGTCACTGCTTAACTCACCTAATTGCACCTTGAGGAGGTCCAAAACAGGTATTTTTGTATCTCCCAAGTAAATTGTAAGAGTTTTCAATTTTTTAACAAATTAAAAACCAAACATCTTACGGGTCAAACATGACATGTTGGGACAGTCTTGCATCAAGGGACATTAATTTGTGACCTCTGTGGGCAGCCGCATGTGGAAAAACATCTCACCCATTTTATTCACTGCTGAATTACTATGATTGACATAGTGAGTAGAATATGAAAGCTACTTCCAAAATAGTTATTGGATGAATGAACAAATGAATTATGATTGTGAAGGAATATCTGTTAAATCTTAATTTTAAGTAGAATTAGAATATTAATTTCTCTATCAGTTAGCATTTGCTGCATAACAAACAATCCCAAAATTGAGTGGCATAAAGCAAATACCAATCATTTGCTAACAGTTCTGTGGTATGGCAAATTAGGCATATACTATAATCTGAATGTGTTGCCCAAAATGTGTTGAAACACAGTAACCAATGTGAGAGTATTTAGAGGTGGAGACTATTAGGATGTGATTAAATCATGAGGATTTCTTCATGAGTGGGATTAAGGGCCTTATAAAAGGACTGCATTAGCTCTCTTCTGCTTTCTCCCCTTGTGAGGACATAGCATTTAAGGCACCATCTTAGAAGCAGAGACCAAGTCCTTCACCAAACCCGCTAGCACCTTGATCTGAGACTTTCCAACCTCCAGAATTATGAGGAAATAAACTGTTATTCTTTACAAATTATCCAGTCTGAGGTATTTTGTTTTAGCAGCACAAATGGGGTAAGACTATATCTCAGTTGCAACAGCTTATTTCAGCTTTGTGTGGTATTTGATGGGAGCATGTATGCCTTTGTTACCAGATGGCATGTTGCCTGAGACGTGGCTGCTCTTGATTGCCCTCATTCTCGATGAAGCTATCAGCTAAAGGACTTTCCTAAGATCTGTCCATCATAGTACAACTTACATGGCAACTGGACTTTAAAAAGGCAAGCCCAAATGTACAAGCTCTTATCACGACTCTATTTGCATCACATTTTCTGCTGTTCCAATGAGCCAAGTCAATGTGGCCAAGCACTGAGTCAGTGTAAGAGGGATTTACACAAGGTTGTGAATACCAGAAAATGTGATTTATTGGGAATGATTATTGTATTAATCTGCTACATTAAAAAAATACTACCATGTACACAATAAAAAGCTTTTAAGGAATTGGGAGCATAATTTCTCTGTAGGCTAAAATGATATGTATGCTCAATGTCAGTTTTTTCTCTTTCTGAGCTAACCCAACTGTGATGAACAGAAAACGTTATTTGGTTTATCTGTTGCTCTCTTCTAAATAAGCTATCAAGACTTACTTTTCTATTTCAAGTTGTCATATGACACCAAGCTTTGTTGTGATGCTGATGTCAACGTTGATTTTCATTTAATCTGGTACACTGTACTCTATGCAAGGAAATAAGACCTCTAACTCATTTTACATAGGTCACTGAACAGCCAACAGATAGCAATGACTCAGTATTGACCTCATCAGGGAGGATTTGAACCAATGAACCATGGGTGAAGGGTTCTGTATTCCATTAGTCTGGGAACATTTCTTTTCTCTTGAAAAAGACGCCAGGTCTAAAGAGTATTCGTCAACCTGCATTAGTTACATTAAATACATCTAATTCCTTTTTTTTGTAGAAGTAATAGAAAGATGTGCTCTCTCTTCCTAGTACATTGAGGAATCTAAAACTGAGCTAAATAAGGGACTAGGGTTATGAGAGGTAAGGGCACTGATTGTGACACACTTATATCTGGTAATTTATTCAACATATCTTGATTGACTGAGTTGGACACTGATGATATTTAAATAAGAAGTGTTAGTCCACAATTACACAAAATCATACTTACATAAAGAAACAGTCAGTGGAGTGGAGGATAAATGGTCTGGGTTGGAAATTTATTTATCTATTTTCTTTTTTTTATTATAAAGATGTGGGGTACAATTCAGGGTTAGGTATACAAATGTTGGTTATGCAGGTGCCTTTGTTGATGAGGTATTTATCTATTTTCTATTACTGGCTTTTTATGTAAATCACTATTTGATCTTGAGTAATTAATTTAACTTTTCAAGAAGGTTGGTTTCTTCACCTGCAAAAAGGCATTTATTGAGTACCTACCATATTTTCGAATGTTTGATTTCAATTTTCACAATATTCTTACAACAATGACAGCTTTATTTCTGTCTCATAGATAAACAAATTGAGGCTAAGAAATATTTAAAATGCTACAGAATAGCACTCAACTAATAAGTAGCAAGCTGGCATATGAAACCAGACCTGACCCAGGTGCTTATATTACCATGTTTTATACCACTGACCACAGAGCTTTCTAACTATGTATGATTTAGTCTCATCAGGCTTAGAACTTACTCCAGGGTCAGCACAAGTGGACGTCTTGATGTAGCTCTGCGTTGGAATCATTGGCTCTTATACAAAAGATAATAGGATGAGATATTTCTCATTTCATCTTTGATCTCCCTTGTTAGCCAAAATAGTCTAAGTGATGCTCAAGTAGCATGAATACATAATGCCAAAATTTCTGTCTTAATACTACAAAAGCTGATTTTTTTCCTACATATGGATTTATAATGGTTTCTCACTCAAAGAGTTACAAAAGTTCTACCATCTTGTAACTGCCCCACATAGAATCCACGGTTTTCTCAGTTAGAGAAAGAGGAACTTATGTAAGTGTTTTGCTAGGCCACTGCTCCAAAGTGACACATGTCATTTGTAATATTTTTCATGTTTTCACATTTTAATCAACTGCAGGGTAACTGAGAAGTACCATTCTCTGTGTACCTAGAAGGAGGGAAATAAAACAAAACATGCTGGTGAATACTAGTTATGCTTGCCTGCCAGAAAATCCAAAACATAATTTAAAAAAGCATTTTCTTATTACTTTCCTATAAAGCTACAAATATTGTATTCCCTTTTATTTTCCTAATTTTGATTTTTGTGGTTTTAGTCACTTATGATCAACCACAGTCTGCAAATAGATAAGCACAGTACCATAAGATATTTTAAGAGAAAGACAGCGTGTGCACGAAAGAAAGAACATGCACATAACTTTTATTTCAGTGTATTGCTATAATTGTTCTATTTTATTATTAGTTATTGGTTATTATTATTATCTTTTCTGTGCCTAATTTATACATTACACTTTGTCATAGGAATGTATATATAAGGAAAACAGCCAAGTATATGCAGGATTTGGTAATATTCATTGGCTTCAAAAATTCATTAAGAAACTTTACCTGTATGATGTCCACTTGTATGCCTAATCCTGAATTGTACCACACATCTTTAAAATAAAATTTAAAAATTCATAAGGGTGTTAGAACATATCATCCTTTGAAAACAAGGAAGTACTACTGAATGTTCTTTGGTTAGTATAGTATTCTTAGAATTCTCTGGGTTAAGACAGCATTTCTCAACCTTGTTATAGTTCTAGTCCATCAGTTCATTTGAGACTGGGACTTTAACAGGAATGAGTGCTCAGTGTAGGGCCGTTAGACTGCCTATGGCTTCCTTTCTAGTCATAATTTCTTTCTTCCTAGGGAAGAAGCCCCAGAAATAGACCTTGTTCTGTGTACCAATTTAGCTATCGAACTTTCTTTCAAATTAGATCTGCTTCTGTTTTCCATGTCTTATTCTTCGGATGAAATTATTTGAATGATTAAGCTGTCCCTGGTTCTAACACTATTTTTCCTCTGTATTTCAATTGGCCATCTGAACAACTGAGGCTTCCTTCCCTTTTAACACCATGAGGAGATACTCTAGTTAAGAAGACTCTTTAGGTTGAAGATGACAGTTGACAAGGCTTAACTTTTTAAAATGGCATTCATCTACTTATGTAGTCTAATATTTGAAAAGTAGATGTGGCTTCAAATGTGGCTAAATGAAGAAAAATGAATAACTTAGTTCTGGATTTGTTGCTGCCTCTCCATTTCTTGGCCCTATGTCCTGTGTGTTGACAGGCTTTCCTTATGAGGTTGCAGGAAGGCTGCCTGAAGCACTAAGGGCTCTGTGCTTCCAAGTTCAACCCCAGTGGAAAAACAGTAGGACTTTTCTCAGGTTACTCCTGTGAAGATCCTGAGATTAATTATCTTTGGATGACATACGTCATGTTCTAAGAAAGGCACTGTACTAGTCATATCACCCCACACTCTCTTCCTGTCATCTTTTGCTTTCCTTTACAGTAGAGGCCAGAAAACCATGATTTTTTTTTTTGAGTTGAAGTCTCACTGTTGCCCAGACTGGAGTGCAGTGGCTGCTCCCGGCCACCGCAGCCTCGCCTGCTGGGCTCCGGCAATCCTTCCGCCTCAGCCTTCCAAGTAGCTGGAACTACAGGCGCACGCTACAACACCTGGCTAATTTTTGATTTATTGTAGAGATGTGGTATCGCCAAGTTGCCCAGGCGGGTCTCGAACCCGCAGGCTCAGACAATCCACTCACCTCAGCCTTCCAATGGCGCGGGATTACAGGCTGAGCCACTGAGCCCGGCTAAAACCATGATTTGTTTTTTGTTTTGTTTCATTTTTTAAAATTGCCTAGGTATGTTGGATCTATAAAACTGGCATTCAATATTTATTCTTATTTCCTCCTATTATGTGTTTTTAAAAATTTAATAGACGGAAAAAGTAAAAACTAAATTTATAAGACTCCCTCACAGCTTGAATCTACATACAAATTAAGATTTTTACTGATTACATGCACATACCTAACATTTGGAAGGCAGAAGTAAGTTAAAACAATTTTTCTGCTGCTCTAGGCTGTTTTCTGGACTTGTATTTTCCCCTGCTGCAGCATCCTTGTTTTTAATATCCTGCTTTAGAGCTATCAAGAAGAATGTGCAACAGGAGACAACAGCCAGACTCCACAATCTGATACCCCGTGAGTGCTTTCTGAATGTAAAAAGGCAATTGTAATGAGAGTTATGGTCATGGTTGACTTCTAATCCTGGCCTTCTGACCCTTGGTTTACAGTCCTAGGGTGATTTGTGCTTTAACTTATAGTGTCAGTGAACAATCCAAGTTCTGCCTAGGCCAGTATATAATCTGTTAGACACAGGTAACCACACACAAGAATGAAAGGATGACTATATAGGAAAGAGGGTAGCTTTCTGTATCTGGCATAGTAATTCAGCATGGAGGCTTAATAACACACAAAAGTTCAAATTCCAGGTTCACTATTAAGTTGTATAAACGTGGAGAAGTAACTGAAAGTTTATCAATTTTAACTTTCTTTTCTGAAAAGTGACATATTGCTATGAATTTTAAAAGTTGTAGAAAAGATGAAACAAACCGATGCATGCCATCTACTGCCCTCTTCATTCACTGAGAAACATCATTTACTCATTGCTTTCTACTTGCTTACCTGTGGTCAGTTGATGCATGGTACTGATCTTCCGCTGCAAGGCAGCGCTTTCCTTTGCTATTTTCTGTTTCCCTGCCCACTTTATGGTTGTTCCTTTTTCTCCTTAGCCTCATCTTGTTGATTTTCTAAGATCTGCAGCCTCATTTTGACAATGTCCTTCTTGCAAATGTTTGTGAACTCAGAAATGCCTTTCTCTTACATGACATTTTCAGAAACACAATCACCAGGAGGTGTTCAGTCCGTAATTTAGACACATAATTTGGAGCTGTCGCCGCCCTTCAGGGAATAGGGTGCTATTTTCAAAGCAGGTTATTTTCAAAGGAAGAAACTGGCATAATCCCAAGATTTAAGAGCACTCTGACTTGCTATTTCTGAGAATAATTCCTTCCTGATCAGTTCCTCTCCAACCTTTACCTTTGGGTGAAGCTATCACGTTCTGTTGCCTTTATCCATTTGGAAGTTTCTTGCTATTTCAATTTATTTAAACCAATTTAAACAACAGTAACTCTTCCATATAAATTTAATTCCAATTACTCCAACTCCTTTGCATCTTCTGGCTGTCATTTAGAGCATTTTCCAAACAGGTATATTTAAAAGGTGATAATTCACTTGGCAGCTGGAGAAACTGGGGTCACTAAAGGGAAACATAATTGACATTATTGTTAATGCTACCTAGATTTTCTCTGTGTTTTCAAAAAAACTACTCTTGTTATTGGATGTTTTGCAGCCTCCCTTCCTTGCTGGGTAACAGAGGATTCAATTTATTTATTCATTTAGTCAATAAACAATTACTGGCCATCTGCTATCTTCCGTGCCCATGCTAAGTCTTGGGGACAAAAATATTGATAAGACATGGTCTCACCTTTCAACTCTCTTCGTATAACTAGGTCTTATGTAAGAAAACAAAAAGAAAGAATATTAAAAAGGCGAAATACAAGTTAGATAATTAGAAGAGCAAAGTAAATAAAATGTGGCAAAAGAATAGGAGGAGAATTAAGGGAGTTTGGATAGGCAGAGAGGAAAAAATTTGAGAAGAGATGAAGGAGGAAAAAAATCAAATACAAGAAGAGATAGCAGAAAAAAGATACAAAATTTTAAAACACTGTAGCATTAAAATGTAGATACTGCTGTTCTCATTTGTGTGCAAGTAATTTTCTATATTTTCCAGAACTGAAGTAACTTGGTAATAAGCCATCTTTCAGTTCCACTGATGTCAGCAAAATTTTTTTAATCTTACCAATTTCAGGTTTTCTGCCTCTTTCAGTTTAAGTCATAGTCTCTCTTCATGTTAATTCTTGTTATTCATAACTTTTTCTCCCTTCTTCCTCCTTTCCCTTCTCCAAGAATGTTATGTGGGATGCTCATGTGATATTATGGATGCAGATCTCTTGTCTGAATCTTGTTTCTTGGTGTGTGTTGGTTCTGCTGGTGATTAATCTTTCATGCCCCGGTAATGGTCTCCAGACTTAAAGTCCTCCATGTAAGACAGAACAATGACTACTTGAAGATATTCAAGTCCTACTCCCCAAAATCTGTGATTGCATTGAGTGGCAAAAATAATGCTGAAAACGGAATCAAGGCTGCGAGTCAGTTAACTGACCTTGAGATGGAGAGATCATTAGGGATTATCTGGGAGGACCTAATATAATCATAAGGGTCCTTAAACATGGAAGAAGGCAGAAAAGAGAGTCTGATAGAGATGCTGTTACGAAAGGTTGGTGAATGATGTCTTATTGCTGGCATTGAAGATGAAAGAAGGAGGCCACTAATCATGGACCATCAGGGGTTGCTGAAGAAGACAGATAAGCTCCTAGAGAAAGAAGTACAGGTCTGTTGATGTCTTGATTTCAGTTCAGTGAGACCATCACCATCTTCATATCCACTCGCTGGGGTGAGCGGGAAATCTTGGGTCTTGAGTACGTATTTGACAAGCCATGATGAACCAGGAAAAAACCCGCCATCCTCCTTCCACCCTAACAGACCAATGCTCCATTTCAACTTTCATGAGGTTGCTCTATGAGGTTACAGGACACCCTGAAAACTGTTCTCCTGAGATTCCAAAAGGGAAAGAGTCAGAATCTCTCCTATCCTTTTAGTCTCTTTCTCAAAGCAAGGCTTACTAAAGCTCTGCCCCCAACCCGGGAAAAGGCCCAGAATTTAGCAGTGATGGGTCCATCTCAAGGAGTGTCTTAGTTTATTTTGTGTTGTCATAACAGAATACCACAGACTGGGTAACTTATAAAGAATAAAAATGCATTCAGCTCACACTTTTGGAAGTCCAAAACCATGGTACTAGCATCTGGTGAAGGTCATTCTACTGTGAAAGGTAAAAGGCAGAAGTGAATACGTGAGTTAGGGAGAGTGTGAGGGTTGGATTCCCTTTTGTAATAACCTGGTCTCACAACAACTAACCCACTCCTACAATAATGACATTAATCTATTTGTGAAGGCTCCATTCTCACGACCCGATCACCTCTTGTTAGGCCTTACTTTCTAACACTACAGCATTGAAGATTGTTTCCAACACATGAATTTGGGGGACACATGAATTTGTACTCCCTCTTCTTTTTTCTGGAATGTCCCCTTTCCTTTTATATAGAGATACTTGTTTTTTATGTTCCTCGCGATTCAGTTTTCTTTTTGTGCTGTAAGGTAAGCCCTTTCTGTCCCTGTCTATCAGGTGAGCTGAGCCAGGCAACGGACCTGTCAAGTTTGCACCTAGTGCCTCTTGCAATTGCAGCACCTATCACATGGGTCTTTAACACTTTGCTAGCAGCTAACTTACTTGCCTTCCTTGTGACTCTGATTTTCCATAAAGTGGAGTTATGTTAAATGTGAAATTTGGTAATGATGAACAGACCTGCAGTCGTGAATGCTATCATATTTATCTTTTGTACTCATTTTGGAACTGAACATGCACAAGCATTCTGCAGATAATAGCAAGTGTCATACCGCTGTCCCTCCTGAGCATAAAACTTGGCCTCCATACTCTCAACTCTGTTCTGTTCTCTAATTATAATCACTCCAGGAAAACAAACAAAACAAATAAGCAAAAAATCAAACACACAAAAACAGCTTACCAAGCTGCCTCAGGTTAAAAGCACTCAAGGGTTAATAGACCAATGTGAATAACTAAGCCTCCCAGTATTTTTCTGCTGTAAGGAGCTGTGCAATACCATTCTTATTTCATTTTCTTCTTTTCGATATCAACTGAAATAATTTCACACCTTTTTTTAATCAAGCATGCACATGCACACACACACATTTTCTGTCTCTCTTCCTCCCACCCAGTGTTCATTCTTGCTTCTATATGAACACAGTCTTTCATATTTTCACAAACATGCACTAATTATCAAACACTATGACTCTATTCCTTTCTTCTCTTGGCTGAATACACACAAAAAATTTGCATATCCCTCTCCATGCCTCTTTTCAAAAATCTTCCCTTTATCTCTTCTCTTGTTTCTCTGTTTCTTCTTTCTGCATTTTTTCTTCCCTGACCTCATTCTGCTTTCATGTCTTAAACTCCCTTTGAATACTGTGAGACATGGATGATTTTTGTGTATTGCAGGTGCAAATGATTGGAAGCAGACATTTTCAAACTGTTAGCTTTGTACTCTGGACTTCATTCTGAGACTTGAGGAGGTTCTATAAATGGAACTTGAAGGAGAAAATTGATCAGATTCGAGTTTTGTGAAATCATTTTGACAGCTGTCAGGGTTATGAACTGGAGAAAATACATTATTGGAATCGAGGAGATGACGCTTGAGACAAGAGTCACCAGAACCTATCTCAAGTTTGGACAGTGGCTGCAGATGGGAAAAGCTAATGTGGAGACTGAATTAGGGGACACAATAAAGAATATTATGTCTGCAACACCACAGTGACAAAATGAGTCAAAGTGTGTAAGCACAGATGATCTATAATTTTAACTATGAGAGACTTTCTGTAAGTGTTAGGTGCCCCTGGAAGTAGTTGGATTTCTAGGATAATGGCCTGCAAAGCTGAAAATCAGATGTGTGTACTTGAGAAATTTATGATTGGGAAAAAAGAATTATGGATTGTGAACACAGATTTTCAATCTGTCTGTGAAGAGTTTTCTTTTTTCTTTTTCAATATCTAACCAAAAATATTTATTATTCTGAAGACAAAAAAGCATCTCATCAGTGTGTTAAAAAGAATTACCTCCCAGGGAGTTCTGGAACATTCTTAGATAAAATTTCATAAGAACAACTACATATACACAAAAGTTTCGTGTGATAGAAGAGCATAGGCACTGGAAAAGTGGAGCACATTATGTAGGGGCCATAGAAAACCAATGGTTGACTTGAAAATTCCCATCAAGCTAACTTTCCACTTCAGTTGCTTGGGCCACAGAGGTGTTTTACCAGGAAAACAGGAAACAGGTATTTTACTTCCTAAATAATAAAGTAGAAACTGCTTGAATGATCACTTTGGTTCGCATTTGACAAGAAAGGACTTTAGTGTCACACTCAACGTCAGGGATAGAATTCTTCTGGAAGAGATTTAGCTTAAGAGATCTCTGTCTTTCAAATCTCCCTATTTTGCATAGGTTTATGTCACAACAACGATAAATACAAATAGAATAATAGATGCTGAATTATGTTTGTGCAATAAAGTTAATAAGACTTTGTGTGATTCTAGTAGATAAATTTATAAAGTAGCAGACAGGGACACCAAGAATTCTTACTGCAGCATGTCTTACAACCTGAAAAGAGAAGAGATGGTATCAGACAAGATAGTGCCTCCCCAGGATACCTGACTAATGTCACCCGACTAATTGTCCCTGATTTCTAGTGAGAAGGGGTTGGAAGTTAACTAGAACCCTCTCCCCCAACATTGTAGTCACACATGTGCAACGTACTATTTTTTTACACACATGTGAAATAAGTTATTTAGTAGGCGACAGTCTGCTTACTCAGGCTAGCAAGAGCCAATTTTGCCATCTCTACCCAATACCCGATGAGGTGAAGTCAAATTGCTAGTTTAAAATTAGCCACAGAGGGAGCCATTAGGGCTTTCTTTTAAGGTTTTAGTTGTTAACTACTTACTGGTACACCATTGCCCGCTGATGTTTCTTAACATAATGCCTCCAAATCCCTTTTACCTAGCACAAAGCCTAGCTAATACATTTTTTGCTGAATAAATGGACAGAGAAAAAGTGGAGAGAGATTTGGAAGAACAAAGAGAAGCTCTCCAAGACAAACTTTTAAGGTAAGAAATCTGAGATTAGAGGCATGTGATGGGAAAGGAATAGCTTGGAGCAGAAATGAGACAACTTTTTTTAGGGAGAAAGAAGGCTTAGGTGAATGAAGAACTTGAAAATGACTTGAAAACAGATATGGACAGTAGTAGAAGATGAAAACATGGGGTTGGATGACCGACTGATCTGAAAAAGCCATAACTAGTAAGCCATTCCTGTCCTGGTCAGCAACTTAGAGCATCAAAGGTGAAGAGACAGGAGACAAAGTAAAAGTCCCTGTATCATAATGATGCTTTCTGACACGAGCCTGTTGCTGGGTAATCACCATGGCAACTTTGGAGAAAATTTTAGAAGTCTTCCGTTTTCGATAAATCTAAGGTTAATAAAGTAGCCTGATACTGTTCAAAGTCTTGTGAGTTATAAAGAGCCAGCAAGCAATTTTTCTTATTTTCCATGTTTTCAGATGAGCTACTCTGAAGAGCATGCCAGAGTCGAGCAACTGACCGGCAGCCATACAAAGACATGTGACTAGTTAGAAGGATGCACTTGATATTCTGGTGTTTGATTCAAGAACTATGGATACTATGCCAGCTTCTGCTAAACTGGTAAAGAGAATGGTGTGCCACATACATTTCCCCAAAGTGTTATGGATGATAGAACTTTCTAGAAGTAAGAAGGAGAAAAAAGGGAAAAATTTCAATCCAACGCAGTATTGGAACGCTAGTGATCTTCTCATTTAGCCTCCTTTTTATACACTGGAGGAAAATGAGGATCAGAGAGATAATTTCATTTGGACATATTTACCAAAATGATGTTGCCTATCATCACCCCCTCTACCACACACAAAATTATGATGTTATCCTTTTTACTTGAAATGGGGTGCAGTGAAATTAGGTGCTTAATGGTTAATATCTGGCCTTTGGAGCCATAACTACCTGAGTCTGGGTACCAATGCCACATTTTAGTTGGGAAATACTACAGAATTGTTATGACTTTGCAATGCCTTAGTCTCCTTACTTATAAAATGGAAGGATGACAAGGTCTACTTGACAATGCAACTATGAGAATTAAGTGAGATCAATAGACAGAGTTCTTAGTACAATCCAAGGCATGTGATGATAGCTCAGTGTTTAATTATTGTTTTTGTTGCTGTAATATGAAGAAGATGAGGATGATAATGATTGTTATGAAGGTGATTTTATTTTGACTTCATATTTAAATAATGATGCATTAATAATTAAAACATTCTGACAATTGGCAAAAATGATATGCATTATATATACACATATATTATACAATTTATAGTATCACAGGAGATGGCATGCTTTCAATGTATTTCAGTTGATTTTTGACACTCCAAGTCATTAGTTTCTCTCTGAGGAGGTACTACAATTTGATGAATGGCTTATGATGTTTAACCAGGTCTTCTCTGTCACTGGACCCAGATGAAGTTTTATGAGACAGGTTGGCACGAAGGGTTGCAATAAAATCTAACAAGTAGCACCTAATAATTAAACAAATTAATCATAGTTGACCACCATAACTTCAGAGCATTAAGATTTAGCAATTCATGATTAAAATCAGGAGGACCATAAAAGCAATGTCTATGACTGTTCCAAAGAAAGATTCACTTAACTCTGTAATATGGACTTCCTCAAGAGTTCTAGAGTAGTTATCCACCACCAGCTTCCCATGCCCTGCAGGAAGCAGACACCAGAAAAAAAAAGATGCAAAGTTTCAGTAGCTCCAAAAATGCCATCTGGATGACTCATGTCGTAAGGTGACATCCTCCAACTCTTAGGACTGCTACTCACTGCCTCCTAACTAGTCTCCTTGTTTCCACTCTTGGCCATCTCCATGCTATCCTTCAACTAGGGCCAGAGTACTCTTTTTAAAAAGGTCATTGGGCCTTGTTATTTCCTTGCTTGAAGCCATCTGATGAACTTCCTTTGTGCTTTGAAGTAAATCCAAATCCTTTAAGTTGGCCTTCAAGGCCCAGCATGATCTGTCTCTGCCTACCTCTCCAGCTTCGTCCCAGACCTCCCCACCCTTATCTCTGCTCTCCAGACATCGATCATTCCTTCAGAGCCTCAGACACAACTCTCTTTCTACCTCTTAATCTCACAGTCTTTGTACTCACTGCTCCTTGGTCCTGAATTGCTCGATTCTGGCCCTTTGTGTGTCTGGCTTCTGCTTTTTCTTCAGATCTCAGCTTAAATGTCATCTCCTCAGCAAGGGGCAGTTGACTGTCCCCCTGGGTATTCAGCATCCTTGTTTTTTTGCTTCACAGCAGCTCACATTTTAAAAAGACTTTTTAACTTATATGTTTACTTGTTTATTGCCTGCTTATGGCAGCTCTGTAAGGAAGGGACTTGTTCTATTTTGCTTGTTACCACACACCTAAGGTATTTTAGTACCTGGAACTTATCAGTAATCCACAAATTAATAATCATTAGTCTCAAGGACATAATGAATGTAAAGGAAGCACTTAGAATGGATCAGATCCTAAGCTGCACACTATACATGAATTTTCTCACTTATTTAATATTATCAGCCACCAAGCCTATAATGGCTGATAATATTATGTCTATTTATAGATGGGGAGACAGAGGCAAGGAAGGTTTATGTATTGAATCAGAGATCACATAGCCAGGGAGGGCAGAGCAGAATTCAAACTCAGGCAAAATTTAGTTTCTTAATCTTTACCTTGTGACTCCATGAATGAGTGCAAGGTTCTTTGTCACAGCAGATCGACTGATTCCTCCTGGGTCTCTAAGTCTTTGTTCAAGCCTCAGTAATTCTGGGTGAGACTCCTCAACTTCTGAAATGGTGCCTCTGTTGTAATCCTTGTCACCTTGAATTTATTTCAAACAGCACACTTGCCACATTGTGTTGAGGTTGAACATACTTGTCTCTTCCATTATGTCTAGAATTCCATGTTGGTGGAGAATGTGTCTCTTTTTTTAAATTTAGTATTATTTTATTGTAAAAATGTGGGGCACAATTCAGGGTTAAGGTATATAAATGCTGATCAGGCAGGTACCCTTGTTGATGAGTTATGCCCCTCCCACCCCTAGCAGTTTCCCTCAATTGTCACTCCCACCCCCTCCCCTGACAGTTTCCCACTACTGCCAATCCCTTACTTATAGTATTATGATAATTGTTCAAGGTCCGCTTATGAGTGAGAATATATGATACTCTGCTCTTTGTTTCTGCGATAGATCACTGAGTATGATTGACTCTAAATCCATCCAAGTTGCTGCAAAGTCCATATGTGTCTCTTTTATTCACTTTCTCCTCTATTTACCCTCTATACAATACATAATACTGAGCATACATCATATACCAATTTTATTATTTACTGAAAATATGACAATCAACAAGACAGATGAATTCCTTGCCTCGTGGAGCCTCTCATTCATAGAGGAGAGAGGAAGACACTAATGACATAAATCTTTTACAAATATAAAATTATATAGGCAGTGAGATACATTTTATGAACAAAATAAAACAAAATAATAGGATAAGGAAGGGCTGAGGGAAAGGGACCTACTGAAGACAGGGTGGTCAGGGACAGTCTTTCTGTGGAAATGATACTTGAGCAAAAAGCAGAGGTTAGGAAGATCTGGGGGAAAAGCATATTCCCAGAGGAGGACACAGCTAGTGTTCCAGGCATAAGACACTATAGAAATCCTAAGCTGAGAATGAGCTGGCTTATGCCAAAGAGAAGCAGCAAGTGTGATGGGCCTAGACTGTTGATCAGCCAGATTTTCAGCCCCATGTGTTTCCAACCTCAGTCATGGGCCTTGCAACCCATCTCCTATGATGGCTCTTCTGGTCCTCAGTCACAAAGCCCTATGATTGTGAACCTGTGCCAACATGCCTCACTTCTCAACGGCACCAGATATTAGGTCTCCCAGGGTGATATCTCCTTTGATCTAGTTGAGACAGAGCTTCAGTGTCCCCAGCACTGAATCAAATAGACCTCAGAAACTTGGTTTCCCCACTGGCTATTCTGGGGGACTGGATTACATAATTCAGAAGTTAATGGACGTCAACACCCTACAGGGAAGATTCTGACCCATTAGAGACAGAAGATAAGAGAGAACCAACTGATAAATTATTTTCTGTTTCTCCCCTTACACACTGGAAGAGAGACCTTGGTTTCCACATGAGATGCCCAGGTCCTTGAGCAAGGGGCAGCATTTTTTGCAGTGCTGTGGACAGCGTAGTTATGAATTGCTCTCCTTGTTTCCCTATTTCATGTCTTGTGTTTTTCTTACTCTTGTTTTTCTAGGATGATACACACAAATACACTTTGATGAATAAGATTGTGCCCCTAATCCTGTTTCTAAGGAGTTAGAACAAAGATAGTCAGCCTAACAGGAGCATAATGCATGAGAGGAAGCAGGAGATGAAGCTGAAAAGATGAATAAATCAGATCAGATAGTATCATATAGGCCAAAGGCAAGGGGCTTAGACTTTATTCCAACTGTAGTCCATGGGAAAGGAGAGTATGATCTTATTTACATACTTTTAAAGGTTATGGTGCCTACCGTATGGGAATAGTCTGTCACTAGCAGAGTTCCTGCTATGCAGTGTGCCATTGATACAGGTTTGTTGATTGGTTGCATGAATTTCTGCCCCTCTCACAGGTTTTTGTTCTCTGGTTAGTCTGGTTCAAACCACTTATCTTATGCATGGGTCCACATATTAATAAATACTTGTGGTGGACTCAAACAGCATATGCACATTTTTATTTCACCTACTGGATTTTCCTTTCATCTCATAAACTTCCTTCTCATAACCCCCATCCCCTCCCCTCAGGCACCATTTTTTATTGAGTTTGGGTTAAGAGCTAGTACTGTTAACTATGATTTAAGAGGTGATTTAGTAAGACTTAGCATTTCTGAAATTATTCTGCAGCTGAATTGAAAAGAGGAATGTTCTTTTTGTCAAAGTAATTAAACTTTGAATATTTTAGGGGGTAGTCTCTTGCATTATCTCTGCTCACAAGCACTGCAAAGTAGAATTGTGGCCACTTAAATGGGAGAGCTAAGAATTTAAGCCTTTCTGCAAAAGCCTTCAGGCTTTTTCTTTCCATTGAAGATAATTGTGCATGCTAGAAATTGTCGAGCTCAAGGAAAGGTATTATTAATCTTCTATGAGAGCCAGAGCTCAGCCTTGGGTTTGTGGGGGATGGTGAAGGGTGATCAGCAAGTAGAAGGCAGGACACCATTGTTCCTTCCCTATAAGGGATGTAGCACTCTTATATTCTGGGTGAAGTCTTTTACAAATATTCAGAGATTAAATAATAGACAACAGAAAGAATGAACAATTTTGTAAAATTTATACCATTATATTCCTTGGCAAATTTAATTCATGAGGTCTTGCACAATTTTGAACTCTTTATCTTTCCTTCCATTTGCTTCACAGTCTTTTTCTACCCATTGCTTAATATTGATGGATAAGGCAGGCCAGAGGGAAATAGGCCACCATCAGAATCTGCAGTGCATGCTACCTTGGTTCTTAAAACAAAACCAGCATAAGCCAGTTCTAGATAGGAGCAAAAGTCAGTAGCTGAAAAGACCAGAAGCAAATCTCCAGACCAAAGGCTTAGAAAGAAGTCTGTAAATGTAAGAAATAATTCAGTGATTGATAGGATCTTGGGATTAAATAAATCCAAGTAAGAATGAGTAGACTCAATGAGTAGTGAGTAGGCATGCTTACCTCAAATGCCTTTGAGGTATCCAGGTCTTGCCTAGTGAGTCACTGGCTCATGGTCTGTGCATTTGTTGGGCTTAATTGAAGTTTCAGTTAGAGGACACAAGCCCTTCAGGCACTCTTTCATCTGGTCGGTCTTCTACTTAACAGAGCTTCTCCTACTTCCCTAAAACATCTATCAACACCCTCATGGAAACACTGTTCCTGTCTCTCTTTTTGCATCTAGATACATAAGCAGGGATCTTTCAGCAAGTCTAGTCATGGCATGTTACCATCGATATTATTTTCTCAGGGTGTGTTGAATTCAATGACATAACACAAACATAATTTAATATATGTACTTTGTATATTTATTTTGTACATAAGCATGTATTTACGTACCAACCCCATATCACATCAATTTGAATCATTTACATTAAATGCATTTTCTTTCATCAAAATCTTTATCCCTGTTCTCTACTCTTCTCTTCCTAACTTACATGGGGTGAGATTACAAAACTGATCACCCAAAATGTATTACCCAACCGGAAAGAAGAATAGTATTTTCAAGACTGGTAGAATGCCTTTATACTTTATATCACCATATTCACATTCAAGGGATTACAAGAATTAAAGAAAAATACATTTTCAATAAAACAAGTTGATATTTGCATGGATAAAACTGCAATTTAACTCATTATGCAAGCATCATTTTTTTTTCTGAGACTGGTACTTCCTTTGCAGGGCTCCTTCAAACTCTGTTGCTCATCTTGATGCCCAAAGCAGACCCTTCATGAGGTCAGGAAGTACCTCCTTAATGCATCTTATTTGAAAATCAGTATGAGATATTTAAGAAAGGATGGGATTTGTACAAGACCTGATTTAATCTTGGCTAGAGTACTCACTAGCTGTAGATCATTCATTTCCTGCATTGATTTGTAAAGTATTCACTGAGTACCATTATATATCCAAGATCTGTAAAGTATTCACTGAGTACCATTATATATCCAAGATCCTGGGAATCAAGCACTTAATGATGGTATGAATCAGGTTTGGCCAGGAAAGTAGAAATGACTATACGTCTATCAAACAAGAGAAATTTTAAATGGAGAGTTAGAAAATGACTTGCTGGAAGAGTTGGAGGGTATTTTTTTGAGGAGATGGTTATTTTTATTATTATTATTATTTTGAGTTGGAGTCTCACTCCGTCACCCAGACTGAAGTGCAGTGGCTGCTCCCGGCCACCGCAGCCTCGACCTGCTGGGCTCCGGTGATCCTTCCGCCTCAGCCTTCCAAGTAGCAGGAACTACAGGCATGCACTACCACGCCCAGCTAATTTTT